>JAHZMZ010002807.1:0-11609 GCA_027743805.1 Lepidocyrtoides sp. E14 | reverse complement strand
CACTGTACTAGTTTATTTATTTATTTATTTTTAGCATATTTGGAATTGCATTGCTTTTAACTCTGTACTAGTTTTCACACTTCCCACCATTTTGTCTACCTATATGGAATATTCAGGGCTTAACACAACTGTTTGAATATTTATTTTTACGAAAAGTTTACAGTTTCCATGTAAAATGGAATATTAGCATCGCTAAAGTAAACACAACAAAACGTGTCATTGACACTGTTGATGTTGACACAATTATATTCCATAGTTGATGATGCATGGAGTAAATGGGTAGTATTAAAGCTTCAACGTTGTTACTATTCATTATTGCAATTTGCCATTTTGATTAACAAATACAGCAACGGGTACAAGCCAGCGACGATAACACAGCAGCATATTACATAGAGAACAATTTATTGGTAAATAGGTTGTCTTTCTGTGGCAGTACTGAAGGTTCTCAGAAGCAATGTGGATCTAAAACCATCCAAGAGTGGTTAATAGCAAATTTTGCGAGTTAAACTAAAATTTCTAGTAATTTCAAACGTGAAAAAGGTTGTACTTTTATGTTAATTTGTAGTGGCAAAATGCACACACTCGTGGATCATCATAAGAATGATGACAATCATTCGACCAATTCTGATTCTGTAATTGGTTGTGGCGGCAGTGGATTTCGGAGGAAGCCCTTGCAACTTCTTACTGGCATTTTTGGAAGAAAGAGCAACAGAAAGGACCCAGATAGTGTATCTGAACAAGGAGAAAAAAGCTTCTACATTACGGATGAAAGTGTGAATGACGTTTGGGAAGGGTTTGAGGATATTCCTGAGCCCCGAGAAGCCCTTCATTCACCTTACCATGCACGCACAATCGATCAAGATATGGAAAACCTGAGATTATCAAGACAAGATAATCCGTATTTACAGGTGTGTAGGAATAAGTTTAGTGAAAACACACAACATGCACAGTTTTACAGTGTTTATTTTACCACCTTCATGGCTCATTTTATAGGTATTGGCAAGTCGTGAGTGCCTGAACGAGAGTGACGATGGAAGTGAGTACGAGGAAAAATCACTCATGTCAAAGGTACTTGGGCTCTCTAATTATTGCTACGTAAATTCACTTAGAAAGTCGCTTTTTAAAATGACAGCTTTGATTGATCATTGTGTGCTTTCATTTTTCAATTAGAATCCAAAATGTGGAATGAAGGATCCGTTATCTCTAGCTGAAGTTCACGCTAGACTAGTCCGGAGTCCACCACCAGTCATGTGGACACGAAATAGAAACTCAGAGCCATCCTTTGCCGTTCTGTCTTCCTTTCACTCCACAGATCAAGAATGCGTATTCCAGTTTCCTCCTCATCCAGGTGCACGCTTATTGACGGATCCCAGTCCAACACCAACTTGCCGAAGTCATCCCTGCTCGACAAACATCATTTCGGCAAATAATCGTTTTTTAGGACCGCTGGATTACGGGTTAAGATTCCGAGAAAACACGCTGGACGATGTCACTGGGAAATTTAATCTGTCTCCACAGCCACGTCGAAGACCAGAAGGAAACAAAGGAAGGCCATTTTCAGATCTACAAGTTGACTAACCCCCATACACAATTCCAACTACTAACTAATGTATGTGTAAAGTGTCAACAGCAAGCAGGAAACCGATAAATCGACATATTTATGAAACGTTGAACCTAATGAAACGTTTACTTTGTTGTTGAAAAATACTTCTATGAATGCCCAAAGGTATCACCCAATTTACCAACGAACTTTCAACAACATTCAAAAGATTTAAACTTTTCATCGAAAATTGTACGTAGTGTATTTCTATAAATAATAGATTTCCATGAAAAGTTCTTGTTGATGCAAGAACGTAAAAAAATGCAGACATAAAGATGCGTACTCCGCGTCAAATTAACTATTCATTAAACGCAAAAATTAGTAGTAAAACAGTCTTCAATTGAAACAGTATTTTCGAAAAACCATGCACTTGGTGTACTGTAGTTTATGTGCATTTACAGTGAACAGAGCTGCAATGCCTGTAATGCCCACCCTACATTACCTACTACGTGAACTAGCATAGAAGATATATTACCATTAAATTTTATAATATGCACATAAGTAATACTAAATAGGCAGTTTAATGGCTAGTTGGTGGATAATGTATGAAATTTAGAGAGAAATATCTATATCTGAACTGGACTATATGAAGTTCAGTTAGGTTATTTTGGATTGCACGACATGGAAAGCTGTGCCATTGAAGGATCATTTCATGATCAGATCAAGAAGTTGTGTTCTTGTCCGTATCCGTAAACATTTTTTGAAAACATGAATTTAGAATAGATATGCATTTAGATTAGAATACAACGACATTACTTTCAATTTTTCAAACATTGACTCATGAATACACATGGTATGTTTTACATTGTATTCAGTTCTCAGTACACAAGTCATTATTATCACAACTATCTCGGTAGTTTGAAGAAATGCAATTAACAACAACATTCCATCTTAGAAACGTGTATGTAAGTAAATAATGAGGTTAACTTCATAGGTAACTAAACAGAAAAAAAATTAGTTCAAAGCATAAAAGAAATCTCATCTATTTAATGCATCGACCAGTTAGCAATTAATGTATATAGACAGGTTGCACAAAGAAAAGTGTTCTCAACACTAATCCAAAAACAATAGTACTTCCATTAAACAAAACTTTCTACTATAAGCATAATGCGTTCACAAAAACCGACAACGTAATTCCGATTCCCTACAGATTTGTTAATGATTTACAAAGTTATTTAAAAAGAGGAGGAGAAAGTACGAGATTACCGTTTATAGTTAGGCATTCTTTTTATTTAAGTTGGAGGATATCGACTGTACTGTAACAGCAACCTGAAAATCCTGAAATCCAATTTATAAGAGCAACAACAAATCGTAATAGCCAGTAAATATTGTTTTATTTTACAATTTTTTTTAACGTCCATTACTCATAAATAAACATATTTTTACAGCAAATTGATTCATTGAATTTTTCTAGATCACAGTAAAATAACATGGGTAAAAGAATAAAGAAATAAAGTTGCACAATAGCAGAAACGCAGCAATCATTTTTCTCCGAAATAAAAAATATTTCTACCACTACCATTGAGTACAAGTAGTCGGTTGAATTCAAGAGCAAGAACTTCACACTCTAAATTTGTCTCAATCTCAATACTTTCAGAATAATGTAGTATCACTCGTATTGATTTTTAGTATGAAGTATGCATTTTTAAATATAGAAATTGAACCAAATCATTTTAATAACTAACGAACTGACCGGTAATGCACAAAATTCGATTTGCGGTCAGCTTGGGCCAACAATAAATTTTCACGTAATCTCAGCAGTTTTCAGAGGACTTCCACAGCAGAAAATTCTTTCATTCAAAATTTCTTAAAACTGTCGGGGCAGTGCTTATTTGTAACAAACTACAACCTAAAACATTTTGTTTGAGTTTATTTTATGAAGCTGCAAACTCAATACTTTTATAATAAAACTGGTCAATAATACCTGCCTGCAAAGATGAATAGGAGAAAATTGTACCAAATATTTCTGTATATTTTGGAAAAGAGAAGCTTTCAGGTTGTTAAAAATCCCAATAAGTTAAACTATATTTAGTTTGTTCTACATGTCTGGTTAATTTTTTGGTGTAACCAGCCAAACTAAATGTAAACGGCAAACTGCTGTGAAAATTAATTAAAATTAAAATTTATAATACAATACTGATAATACGGCAACTCAATATTTAAATGCTGACAAATACAATAATAATTATTATATTGTGAATGTTATCCACGTACAACGTATATGACCGAGTCACTTCCTCTCCAGTTTCGTTTTTTTCAGTTTCTAGAAGACTAATAGTGTTAACTTTATCATAATCACATCACAAGTGTCCTCCCGTCCGCGTCTGCCAATACGCCACAAACCAAAAGCTTTGAACCATTTCACTATAATTTGGCATCTTTAGTCAAGTTAAAAAAATCCTGTAGCTGTTCATTCATAAGCCCTAGCCGAGCCCCTTGGACAGCCAAACATTTTTAAAAAATGGTATCATTAGCAGAAGGGAGTTTATGTGCCATATTAGATTATGTTGGGAAGGCAAATACTGTTTGAATTGCTTTCAGTGGCAGTATTCAATCACTAAATTTAAAAGTTTATTGCTTTATCTTCATAGAATAGGGATGCATTCACTGTATCCAGCAAAATAAAAAAGGAATAAACTGTTTCTTAGAATAAATAAAGCGCTATTCAGCAAGTATTGTGCGGATCCATAGCAAATTTCAATCAGTTCAGCTGCGCACTTCTTTAAAAACACTACTTTACAGTGGGTTCATTATCATCACACCAGTTTACCTAATTTTACCTGAAAGATCAATTTTCCTTGTAACCTCACATTATCACTACTACATTATTATTGGGCAAGATGAGCAACTTTTGATGAAACTTTAAAGTTTCATCTTGTAACTTATATTTTTATAGGTAAATAAATAACGTCAAATAAGGAAGAAATCCAAAAAAATATTAAATTACTTATCAGCAAGCTATCTATTATGTCTAATATCATATTGACCTGATTTATTACATGTCGTGTCTATTCTATTAAATTGGTCGACTGTCAATGTAGTTAGCATATTATTACACAAGCTGAGTGCACATATTTGTTAAATGCTGTCTACCGTGTCACACAACGTGTGCACAAAAAAAAGAGAGCATAAATATTTTATATTAGCTCTAAAAACTTGAATGGAAACATTCTTAAAATATTATTATGCATGCATACCTATGTATACACATAATATGCTTAAATATGTAGCATTCAACTCTCAATTGTTGTGCAATCATGGTCTGAAAAGAGTTGAATGGATATTTAAATTATACTTGTGGTACCGTTAGGTTCTGTTGTGTGAAAAATTACATGGTAATTCAACTTAGTTTCAGACTAAATTAAGATAAAAGCATCCAATAAGTTACAAAAATTTTTCGTAAACCAGTTTGTAATAAAAATGTCAAAGTTGGCAAATGGAACGGACTCATTTTCGTCGAAATAAATATTCACGTACAATATAAAAACACTTCAGAGATACTAAATTAAATTAGAGAATCATATTTTATTGAACTTGGTAACTACAAAGCTAGTATATTTTGCCGATTAGTGAACATTTAAAAAAATATGAAGATAATGTTCTACCAAATTATGCATGCACATGATAATGTCAATGATATATTGCGTACATCTTGTTCATGTTTATTCCAAATTGAGAATTCGAGTGTCCATTGCTGGTCAGTTTTTGTCTTAGCACCATGAATGCAAATTTTACAAATTAACTTGCACCATTGCTGTGCAAGCCTTAATAGTAACGTAAAAATTAACTGTGAAACTACAATTCTGTCAGATGTATTTACTTTTTACTTACACTATAAGCAAAGATATTTTTGAAGGCGATAGATAATATCGCAAACTAAATTTTTGCATTGGATGTACAAAACTGATGTATTTTAATGTGTTGAAATGATATGTATCATTGCATCTTCTAAAAAAAAGTAACGTATATTTATTAACGTTAGCGTATCAAACCGATCTACTTACACAGGAAAGTGACTCTACTGCGTTAAGTTGTAAGTGAAACTTGTATTTTAATGCATGTCGTTGGAGCAAGCATCACGATTTATATATTAAAATTTACAATACAGATTTACAATACAAGGTAATTAAGATGGTTTAACCAAATTTAAAAAATGAGCGTATATACTATGTTGCTAAAAAATATTAGAGGATGACTTTGCTCGTAGAAAGTCGGGTCAGGTCTCTAAACTGACATGTGAATGAATCAGTACTGTGTGGATACGGATGCATGCACTGGATAAAAAGTTGAGTTTGAAAAATAAACCATTGTTTGGTTGGATTTTAGTATGTTTTTAACGAAGCTCAGTCAACTTATAAATACATTATGAAGTGCATGCTTGCTCTATAATATCTGTATTATGGTTTTGTTGGTTTCCAACGGCCATTATTGTATTAAAATGTTTAAACTGAGAGGATTATTTGAAAAAGTTTGTTAGTATGTAGGTATTTCTAAATTTTTTCTAACTTAATAACCAGTAAGCTTTATTTGGCAGTACTGTGCTACAGACCTGTGTTGTCTCAATATTGATGTCTTGAAATTGTCACTTTTACGGTTACTGTTGGCTGAATGAAAATTCATGATGGAAAAGTGACTGTCAGGCAACTACATGTAGAGAAAAAACTCAAGGTTATACCATTTAATGTAAACATTATGAAAAGATGCGAAAGAACAGTTTTCCAATTTCCAAGTAGTATGGAATGTGAAATTGTATTTTGAAGATTGATACACGAGTTGAACTGATTGGTTACTTGAATCGATGTAGCTGTGCAAGTCTTAGTCTTAGGTATTAGATTAATTAGATAGCTAAAAATATAGGTATATGTACTTGTAATACACGAATAAACTATAAATTGTACTGTAAATGACCACAAAGAGACTCCCTTAGTAATTTCTACATTAATCGAGATAAGTTTTGCATATTATGTGAAACAAAGTTTTAAAATGTTTCATCGGTCAATAGCATCAATAAAATTAAGACAATATGTGCTAAATTTTGTTGAGGTTTCAAAGTTTGAAGATATCATAAGCTAGCGCAGTTGGTAATAATAATAATATTTTGAATATGGGCATTTAAAGAATTAAGCGTTGAAAGGGCAAAGTTAGTCAGTAATCAAAAGCGTAAATTTTGTATCTTTAACATTTTGCAAATTGAGTCGCAAATAATATCATACCATACACCGTACTCTAACCTGACAATTTGCTGCACAGTGAGAAATTTAGATTGCTTATTTCCTTGCCCGAGGGCTTTGCGAATGGTGTGATGCAAAAAGACAAAGTGTAAGTAGGTAAGTGTCTTTACGCAATGAGCTTGCACATAACGCCTTTTATGTGGTGCCGCGGAATATATTTTTAGGTAATTCCCAAATTCCAGGGTCATTTTCCCGTCTCAGGTGATGAGAGATGTAACCAAGCGATTTCTGAAATAAAAAATCAGCACTGGGTAACAAACATTATATGCATAATTTTATGAATTTATCAGTCTCGATAGTCTCAAAATATATTACACATTCGGGTGAGAACTCATTGGGAGTTAAAACTGATGAGGAGACCTTGTTCCTTACATCATCTCTTGAGCGACTACACAGTGCACACCCTATTGGCAATTAGTGAACCACCCTTGTTTATCTTCCAGCTATCTTTTACTTGTCATGTTTTCGGCTAAATAACACACAGATTGGATTGGAACACGCCAATAAGCGGATATGCGATGTCAGGCACTTTAAGGAAATACATAATATTGATTGCGGCTTTTACAGAAATAGTTTCTCGATAGTTTTAAAAATATACTTAATTGCACTGCAAAAACGGTTTACAACGGTGTCAGGTAAAAATAGTGCGCGTAACATAATATTGAAAGCTCCATCAAAGTTACAACTTGGTAAGGACAAGACACGTGTTTACTAATGTATCACGTACATGGTCGTAACGAACCCATCAAGAAAAAATGATCAATAATAGATGATGAAATGCAAGGTAATCCCGATTTTACTGGATTTAGTCTTCTTGCATGTATCAAAGGCAGATGTCGCGCTCATGTCGTGTGTCGAAATTACAAATATTTATCACAGAAACTTGAAATGACGAAAGCAGCGACAACTAATCCGTTCTGTACAAACATTTTTCATCAAACGTCATTTTTACTTCTACATAGAAAAAAGGGTATGTGTAACTAATATTTAATTATAATATAATATACTATGTATCTACCTAATTAACTTTTTGCTTTCACCTTTACAGAGGTAGCAAAATGAAAATACGTTACCTAAAGAAGGAACGATAAATCCATCTGATTTATAGTAGGAGAGATACAAAAATGTTATAGCATGACTAATAATCTTGAGTTAAATTCCTCAGCGTCATCAGTTTGTCCAAGCATTGCATTGCAAAACCTACGACAATAATTATCTGCATGCATGAATAGTGCAAAATGTATGCATCCAACATCAGACAAGAGATAAAATAACCTTCGTGCAGTTTACCGTTGATAGTTCAAGACGTAAACCATCAATAGTTTCAAGGTTTTCACTCAGGATGATGTTTTTGTTTTGTATCATACTACTGCTTTGCAAAGTCTTTTTTTTGCTTTGTTTAAGTCGCGTAGTGCAACCTGAATACTTTCGGGATAGTCCACCTAATTGCATGGAGGGAATGAATTTTTTTTCAACAATCATGGTGAATGGTGAACTTTAAAAAACTGTCATCGCCCGGCCGCGAAAAACCGTTAAAACTTCGAATTTTCAAACTTTTTAAACGATAACCTGTATGCATGATGTATAGCAATGTAGTACAATTTTGCTCTCTGTTTTGACCTATTGGCATGAAGTTAGGCACGCATATAACTAATGTAACCCCACTGTTGGCAGCATTATGTTCGACTTTAGTTCATATAACTAATGTAACCCCACTGTTGGCCAGATTCAAGACCAGAGGGATGCTAATCTTGATAATTAGAAAAAACTAAAGTCGAACATAATGCTGCCAACATCCGTCAGTCATGAAATGGCAGGACTTTTTCATTCTAAGGGACAAATTTTCAGTACATCTCTCTTACAGCAGTCTCTTACTTTGAATATGGCAACATGTCGGGTTAAAAAAAGCCGTATTCACCCCAACGAGCAACTTGTGTAAAATCAAAATGTTGGAAAACGTGCCTTTCGATAAGTGTATAACACAGAAACATGTGGTTTTTAAAATTCTCTCCATGAGTTTTCCTAAAGGATAAGGCAAAACATAATGGGACCATGTGGGTGACCGTCAAACAAAAATTAGGCCGTTTGAAAAATTTGAAAACTTTGTATTCCGAAACGAGTGGACTTTAGCATAACTGAACTCGAACTTGAAAAAAACTTCCATGTTCCGATGATGAAAAACGAAGTGGAAAGGATGTCGGTCGCATGATGTACTATGTATGCCACAAGTTTCTTGTAAAATAAAATATCAATACCAATAACGGTGCTTTCGTTTCATCAAGCCTTCTGCAATTTGCCGGGTTAAAAAGCGCCGGGTCCTACACTTAATTGAAAAAAATTGTGTGACCTCGGATACCTACCGATCCCAAAAATTTTCAAGTTGCTTGGTTTTGTCAGCAAAAGTTTTATCTGTGCCAAATTTCATGTCAATGTGTCGCAACTACGGATAAAAATCGTGATTTCCTCAGAAAAAACTTTTTGGCCTTAAAATCACATTACGTCATAATGGTGTCGTAAATATTTGAGTGGGTTACTTGGCTTAGGTTCTCATGTTAGGAGAAGTTGATGATTTCTGCCGTTCCAGCCCTTACATACAAAAACGAAGTAACTGATTGTGACGTTTTTGGTAAGCAATGGAGTACTGTGCTGTTCGAGACAACATACACTGGTTGAGGTACGATAACTTGAGGTGGGAGCCTGCTGGGCTCACCCCAGCGTTCCTTGTTTCGGTGTTTTGGTCAGTGATGTAGAATGAATATCAAAGGAAATACGCATCATGAAAAATTAAACATGCAGTTAAAGTTAAATTTGGTTGTCAACATGTTCAAATTTTGATAAGTAAACATTGCCAATTGCGTGGGATTAGGATGATGGTGACAGTTTACATGACCCAAAATCAAATCTCTAATTTTCCATCACAAACGTGAAATGCAAAACCAATTTGCATGTAAAAAATATGCTATCCAGTAAGATTCCGTTGGTATTGCAGCATTTCAATGTATTTGGTTGCCCCCTGCCTGTATTTACAGCAGTAGTCGAACTGTGAACTACATTTTCCTCCTGGTCCGGTGCCTTCTTGTGCACAACGAGAGCACGGAGCGAGTTAAAAAAGGTACTATACAATTTACAATTCCACGAACACGAGTGGTGTGGGTTGTATATACAAAACGAACTTAAGCTACGCAAACTTTTTGCTGATTTTTAGATGCGAAGAAAATAAAATCTCAACATTTCGTAACCAATCTTTGCTATTATTGGCAAAACTGCTTCGCTTCGTTTTGCCACCATATACCTATGCACTTTGAGCAGTTTTGTGTATACACCAACAAAACAGCTATATCATAGAAACGGAACCCACATAGGTATGTGTATGTAATACTAGACACATTTTCCTGTAGGACGCCACGGATTTGCGAAGACAAGTCTATTACTAAAGTGGCATGCAAATTGCATACAAATTACTGATTTTGCCCGATCTGTCTGTCCGTTTCCGCTCTCAGTGGAACGGTAAACGATAGTACTTTTTCAATTCTATTTTTAGTAAACGCTTCCTTATCATAACGTAATTTAATTAATTTTGAATCGAGTAGCATAAAAGCAGCAAAAAGCAGAACAGCGTAATAGCATACCTGTTTCAAACTTGTGTTTTGCCTTGTAAGCCATAAGTTCCAAGTTTGGTTTTCGCTCTCAAAAAACATTAAAGCAACAAAAAGCAGAATTTTAACCAAAAGGCATAATGTTATTTTTTTTAAAAAGAGAATTTTTGAAAATTTCAATGCAAATTGCCAATTATGAAAGAAAAATTCCGTGTAAAAGCCTTTTTTGCACCACTGATGCAATTTTGTTGCCAAATTAAATACATTTTACGCATTTGTAATGCAAAAACTATGAAGAAACAGCGTCTGCCAGACTACATATCAACGTAAAAAACATACTACATAAGAATATTCCCATGTTAACTGTTGTCACTGTTCTTAAAAGCAAAAATCAAGCCGGGCATTGCTCATTTATTTCAAATCTATAATTTTTACGGGCAAATGGATGCTTGCTCTTCCATCTACATCGAACATTTATGCTAAAACAACGCGCACTAGATTAAAAAGATATTGGGACTGCAAAGTTTTTAAAGTTCTATCGATGTGTATCATTTTCAGTGAAGAGGCTGAAGACCATTTTTCTTTTAAGCAATTGATAAAAGAAAACCGATTTAAGAAGAATTTATGCATGCGCCTTTAACAAAAATGAGGTTTTTGAGTATGTTGATTTTGGTTTATTATTCAGTGGTGATAAAAATTTGCAATTTGCACCCTGTTAATTGCTGGTATAATTAAAAAGGAAAAGCATAAATGAGGAAGCATAATTTGAAACCTTAAAAACGCAAAATTTGAAAATTTTAGAAGCAGATTTGCTGTTACCTACCTACCTTACCTGATCTAATAATACTCCAATAAATCATTAAATTAAATATAGTATTGTATCATAATGATTGGTGGCCGTGCCATACGTCTTCTAACTGGCCCAATGTCATCAGACAAACGGACAGACGGACTGACTGAGAGACATAATGACATTCATTTCTGAGATCTTAGACAAATCTAGTTCATACGCTGCAGGTTGAATTGAATTGCTAGTCCTTTGGGTTCATCTTTTTTGGATCATTATCAGGGATGAGCAATCCACCGGTAGATCTACCGTGGTGGAGCATCTACCACTCCACCATCCACCATCTACCAGCAACTTGGTAGATGGTAGGTGGTAGATGAGATTTGGCTGCCTCT
>JAHZMZ010002806.1:0-11470 GCA_027743805.1 Lepidocyrtoides sp. E14 | reverse complement strand
AAGCTGTAACTGTTTTTTGGTTACGAGCATAACTCTTGCTAGGCCTGGTAAATGTATCATTGGTGACTGTGCTTGCATAAAGGGGTCTTGATTAAAATGACAAACAAGAGCGTTTTGGTATTTTAATGTATTTACCTGCCTGTAGTTGTGTAATTATACAGTGAGAAGAGAAAGCATGATAAAAGTAAATCATGACATTAACTAATTTATTTTATTGCTTTCAATGTGCATTACATTACAATAATGGGATGCAATATGGAGCATATCCGTTAAATGAGTTAAGTTATAGTTATAACCATTGTTGACAGCGATGGTATTTATGATCAATTGCTAATATATAATCCAGCTAGGCACAGATATTTTTAGAGCAGAAGGTGGAAATAGACACGAGAAAACACAAAGACAATAATAATTATTACTACTTCCTACATAAGGAGCAATTTCACCAAATAAATGATTAACGCAAATGGTGTATACATAATTCTATTGCATAAACAGTAATACCTGTGCCGTCGTTGATTTAGAATAAACTGTAGATATGTATAATCATAAATATAAGTATCTGCTCATCAAATCTGTATAGGTAACCAGAATCGATATTTTTATGCCTAATACTAATAATAGACAGTCCAATATATTTCAATTGTAGAACAATTTAATGGAACGTTTTTATGTTCAACAGGTAGACACACCTCAAATTAACTTTTCAAATCTTACTTTAGAGTTAAATGCTAGGGTGTGGTTTTGTAAAAGTTCATCAAAAAACGAGAAATCAGTAGAGAGAAAACTGAAGGTCTTACAGTTGTGATGAAATGTGCACCTACTTGCAAGTCACCGTGATAGTAAGCAAGCTCATTGAATTTGTCCCTGAAGAATTCATTCCAATCTTTCTCTTTCCTTTCCCCCGTGCATTACGCCCAAAATACCTATACTCTTGTCACATGTCATTTTACTACTACTGAGCCATTTATTGGAGTTACAGTAGGGTAGATGTAAAATAATCATAATATGTGATCACAGACTCTGCCTGTGGTAAAAGTGCTTCTTCTTGCACCACTTACTACTCACCTTTATAAGATGCATATTTATACCGGAAAGTTTTCAAATATCTACACTTTATGTTCTGCAACCATGAATCCAAATGCACTTTGAATAAGTGAACCTTATTCTTTTCTTACCTACTTCATTCATTTGCAATTTAGACCTGGCTGGGAGCCATTTTTGTAAAAGAGCATAGCGCAGCCATGTTTCACTATCTGATCGGTATTTCTGCAGTCCATATATTGATGTCATTATCTTGGTAGTACCGGTTTGATAGTTTAAACCAGGGACAAGTAACAGTTTCATTTTTCACCATTTGCCACACACAGTCGTTAATTTATATTATTTTTCAAAGAATGGACACATACTTCGTACTTTGTCACACTGCTCCTTCTGTGAAATTCAGATGCATGAATTAAAATTTAAAAACCCAGGTATTTAAAATCTCTCTGCATCAGAATAGCTTCACTTCGAAAGGAATGGTGAATAGAATGGGTATCAGATAATATAGCTTGTTTTATTATTTAAAGATGTTTCATTTGTTTGTTTGTTTATTTATGCAACGATTTTCATCATGGCCATGGTTTGAATTTTAAATAACTGCTACTTTGCCAGTTACTTTATAGCGTAGGTGCTGAAAATTCAGCACTTGTTGTTATTATTGCTAAAGCTGGTAGCACAGAGCTTAGCACTAGCACACCGTGGAGTATTGGAGTGGTAATATTGCCTCTGGCGCTGTGTGCGAAAACAACAACAATGTATAAAACACTCTCACTATTATTTGTTTGCTTTTCGTAGAGGACATTTAGAGGACACACATGAATACATAATGGGAGGTGGCTGATATATATTTTACATACCTATATCAATAGCATATTTACAGAACTTCGTTATTTTGTGGACTTCAAAATCAGTTATTTGGTAGATTTAAAAATGTGTAAAAACATAAGCTCTAAAAACTTACAATTATGTTCATGCTACTATTTATTTTGAAATTCATATTTTTATTTGACTGATTTGATGTGCATGCATGAGATTTCCATTTCCAGCAAGATTCACAATGCGTTTGTTTTTACGTATTATACGTGAATACAGCAAACTGTGTAAACAGAAATTGAATTGGCTCTACCACGTCTTTTTTCGTGTTACCAATTTGAAGTTACCAAAACAGCAATTACAGGAAGCATTAGAAAACTCTCCACATAAACAAACACCGGAATCTGGGAATCCAATACAACAAAGAATCATTCTCCCATGGACAGGAAACGTTACAAAACGGATCGCTAGATACCTCAGAAGAATGCTTGTTACGTGAATACAGCAAACTGTGTAAACAGAAATTGAATTGGCTCTACCACGTCTTTTTTCGTGTTACCAATTTGAAGTTATCATCCTTTTTTACTTGCGTAGACAAATCTTTGTGTATGTATATAACCTTACCAGTGCAAGTGTTTCCACTTGAGCAACTTTTATTTCTAACAATGTAATAATAAGGGATGTAGGATGAGCTAGATGAACATTGCCTATTCATGTGCAAGGTACAATATTGCAGGGCTACTATTTTTTCACCGTTGATTTGTATATTATGCCTAAATGTAAAGGTATATTTTAAAATATACTTGGGACAAACATTGTCCAATAATCTGGCATATTACTATTGTTCAGCTAGTATACGCTTGGTTTATACTATTTATTATCAACAGTAACGAGAAACTGTGTTTCATCATGTTCGATTTCCCTTTTCCAGCAATCTTATCTCTAGATTTCCAGGAAATGAGAACTCGTACGTACTTTCACTTGTGTACCAACATGTTCGCATAAGCTAGCAACCATCCTTTTTCAAATTCTCTTTGATTCTTGATGTCATTCCCCTCGTCGCTCTTCTCTTCGTGTATTTTAATCATGTTTTAATGCTTCCGTTTCCTCTATCCGGTGAAAGTTCAAAGAAAAAAAGTACCTATACATAAGGTAGCTCAATTGGAAGATGTTTTTCTTAGCACATGGAGCTTCTTCTCACATCTCATGCATTGCAAATTTTACCTTGTAAAGTTAGTGGATTCAGAAGGAAATGGAGGTAGGTACACTGAGCTACTGAAAATTGGTGGGGATTGATACAAGGTGGAACGGTTGTTTATATTCTCCCTATGATTTTCTACGTGTCTTGGCATACTCTTTTGTCACATATAGAGAGAAAAGGAAAAGATGATTAGAAGTCTTACTCGTACTACTGGACATATAAGTGCTAGCAAAAAATCAATTTCCCATAAATAAGTATAAAAGCCCAACATGTGAAGGAAACGTGTTTGTTATGCAACATGGCTCTGAGATTGATGATGTACATATGTACGTATTTTTGTTCTGATATTTTCTGAAATGAAGTGGTGTGCTAGAAAAAACGTTCTCATGTTCATGTCAAGCATTATATGAGCCTTTCTAGTAGGTATGAAATGGAAAGGGCAAAAGATCAGACGGACACATAATACACAGTCTACAGCGAACTTTATTTACTTCTAGGTTTTTATTGTGCCAGATCTAGAATCACATCTTTTGTGACCACTTTCAAGTAGCCAGTTTCCCATGAATTTACTCAATACAAATATTTAACTCTTTGCAATCGCTTTCCTCACCTCCTTTTCTTACATTGTTCCCACCGGCCAATGTCAATAATATCGCTTCTCTTATTTTCAGTCGAAAATTATTTTTACACTCTACTTTACTCACTTTTATTCAATACGAACATTAACAATGAGTTTGGAACATTAGAAGCACATGTTATTCAGTTTCACATTATAATCCCATGTACATAATATAAAACGCCATATAACTGTGCTTGTCTTTGTTAGATGTTGTGAAATTTGAAACAAAACATTAAATACCGATGAAGCAATTTTTTATCGCAGTAGTTCTTTCTTTTTCCAGCGTCTCTTTTACTCCTATACGATAATAGCCCGTAAGACTTACTATCGCTTCTTTTTCAACAAATTGTCGCATGTGAGTCCCTGCTACGACTTTTCGGTAGTGTGATGAAAGAACTTCTTTTTTGCGTTTCAGTTTTTCCAACCTTCCAACAACAATGGCAATAATAGTGAGATAATATTACTCTTTTGACTTTTATATAATTTTTACAGCTCTCATGCCCCACTATTATTACTTCGCTTGTGACGCCATATTTTCTTGCTATTTGGTTATTCGTTTTGTTACGTACCATTTTTACAAAGCAACACCCAACTAAATTGTAATAAAGAAAGGAACGAGTAAAATGATGTTGTTCAGCTAGTATAATATGTACCTAATACATAATATGAGACTTATTGCTTCCAGGAATGAGATGCTTTTATGACTTGTCATTTTAACCATTTTATTTTTATCCTGCCACTGTTGCTAGCATTAAGGTTACATTCTCTACTTGAGTTAGCTTTACCATCTTCTTAAGTGTTCGGTACCCAGTCTTGTCTAGTGGAACTATGTATGCCATTTTCTGAATGTCTGCCTGCTTCAACAATATAACAACTGCTCTAAAATACATATTGTATGTGAATACGTAGCTTGCTGTTGATGTCCTGTTATCGAAAATCGTGAATACTACCTCTTTTTGAAAATTGCGTAAGTTAAAAAAATGACTCGAAGTAAAATCTTGCATACGACAGCATTTTGGCGTGTCTCCTCTCCTCTTATTCTTACAACACAACTACAACACGCTGCGTTTAGCCATTAAAAGCAACTCTGTTACACTTATTATTATTACCATTTTACTATTATCAAAACAGCCCCTCCATACAGGACGAGCTGTATGAGCAACGCAAAATTAATGAATTCCATAAGATTTTACTTTGTTTAGAGACAAACTGATCATCACGGTAGAAAAATGGCGACTCTTTTACCTCCCGTAACTTATATTACATACTGCAGGCACTTATACTCAACATTTAAAATGGTGTACAAGCAAGCGCATATACTTATACATATCAGAGGGGGTGGGAGAAGAGCTACAATAAAACCTGAAAATAAGCCAATGTTTTATTACTTGCTTGGTATTAAGCTTTACTCACAAAATTATTCGCTTGTGTGCATGTGTAATGTTAATCTATATAGATACGCATGTTTTGAGCCTGAACTTGAACTACTTCATAGCACAGAAAGGGAGGAATGTGAGACATTCGTGTTAGCGAGTTCTATCTAGCACTACAAAGCACAAAGACAAGTAGACCAAAGGAAACATTATACATAGTAACATAAAAAATTCACATTTCTCTATTTATTCCTGTTGTATTTCAATAGCGTATTTACTACGCATGATGATAATCCTTATCGTTTTACCGTCGCCATCCGCTCTAGCTTCAACTCTTTGGTATATTTTCTTCCGCTCACTAAAAGAGAGTCAGGTTGGCTGACTGCCCATTTTTTGCCCACAGTTCTTATGAAAATGAAGCTCACGCATAAAATACGCAATCCAAAACAAACACAGACGAAGCTTCTGAAAGGAACAATGGAAGACATTCAAATTACTGTGCAACTAAGGTTTGATCATAGTAGCAGATACCTGAAGCAGCAAAATTAAGTTTGCATCTGCAACTAGGTATGTATGTACCTATATTTGCATTGAAGAGCACGATACTTTCATGCGTAACTGCCACTAAAGCTGAGGAAATTGGTACTACGCAGAATTTTGAAACGAGAAAAAAATGACATAATGGGTTAGGGAACTGACGATAAGAATAGAGAGACACGCTCATTTTTATGGAATGGCTATGATGAAACTGCATGAAAATGAAAACAGAATGTCTTTTTTTTACGTCGTAGTGGTAGAATGAAAAATAAAAATTCAATGCCAATTTTTACGATGTACCTTTTTTTCTCGTCTTTGAAAAAACATTTATAATTTGAGTAAAGTAGCACAGAAGCCGTTTCGAAAGAATATATATTAGCCATGTGCTCAGGACATTAAAGTTGATAAAGAACGACTGTTTGGCAAAAAAATATCTGCTTCTGTGCGTCTAGTATTCATGTCATACAATGAACCATATGCACATGTTCTCCTCGATTCCCTTCTTTTCGTTTAAATGAAAATAATGGATCGCTCGCTGTATAATAATTTACCAATGTAAGGAAAAGTGGCTATTAATGTAAGATCTAGTATTAGTGATGGCTATCATCAATATATGTGAGATCTGTAAGGTATTTACTCCTCCTTCACCTCGTGTCCCTAGTCCCCGGTTTATATCTTTTCTTTCTGCCTTCTGCCATATTTTGCTGTGCTCCTGAGTACACAGGCAATTCCCTGGAAGTAAAATCAACTCGTACTTTTTTGTGCAAGTCGACCGGTTCCTTGAAGAGAAAAAAAGACGATAATGACGATTGATCACATTATGAAGATGATACACACTGGGTAAAAATCATCATGGTCTCATCAGAGAACGTGAAACTTGGCTAGGTGCCGCCACCATCTTACTCAGCCAGTACATCTGCAAAAAAGCAATGGTGATGTAAACATTATTTATTTCCTACTGACTTTCAACGAAGGAGGAAGAGGCGAAACAGCAACAACAGCCGGCATCGCTTTCAGTTTTGGTCCTGCCTAGTTTCTATGCGGAATTGCTCTTGACATTGACATTGGCAGACAACAGGGCAAAAAATACTGGTGGACTGGTGGAGGTGGTATTTCATAAGGAACAAGGGAGTTAAAAGGGAAAGTGAATGTGGGAAGACCACGTAGAGCGTGATTAGAAGACCTTCTGACATTGAAAATGAAAAAATATCGATTATTATCATTAAGTTTGCTACCATACGGCGATACTTTGTTGGAGAAGTTGCCAGATTGCTTACTTGCAAGGGCAAAACAAACTTTTTACGCTGCAAATATGTAGTATGTTTACTACCTACCTTACCTATATACTACCAAGCAGTATTTAAATCTAGTTCTCTTATAGCATAGAGATTTTTTTGTTTGAATTGGTTTGGTTCCTTCTTCTCTAAAGCAATCTATAAAATGGACAGACAACCCGCTTGTAATAAATAATGTGCACACATATCATGAGTAAAATATCAAATTATTTCAGCAATGCTCCTTTAGCCATAGCTTTCTTTCGATCGTTACTAATCATCGTTATTATTATCAACAGTGGGCACAGCAAGTAGTAGTGGTGGGCTGAAACGAATTCCGAATTGTAAATGAGAAGAAAATGAAATGGATGACATGACAGTTTTTGCCGCAGTTTACCAGTGGCGTAAATGCCAACAGAATATAATGCAAGCATGAACAAAATCGCTAAAATAAAAAGGAACAAGTTGAAATTCATATTAAGAGAACTTTCTCGAAGAAATCAGCCACGCACTTCGGCAACGCCACTGCTTCTCTGCAATGTCAAAAAGGACACACACACGCACGCACAACAGCACCAAACCAAAGTCAAGTCGATATTTTCCTGAGAACGAAACGAGGCGCAATAATAATATGCGTGAGCTCTGCACAACAAAACCCAAATATTTCTAGTCTGCGTTGCTGGATATATATGCATCGGTATATACGTTTGTACAAAAGTACTGCGTAAAAAACGATAAAAAAAGCTCATGGCAAAGTAAAAAAAATGTATAAAAAAACATGATAGTCTAGTCTGCTCTTCTTCTTTCTCGCCAACAACAACCAGTTATTCTGCCTGCTTACATTCAGCATTTTGCTGTAGCTCTATTCGATTTTTAGCTTGCACGAATACTTGGCAGTTGCTAGTAAAACCATGTAGCATGAACATGGCTCCAAGATATTCACGTTCGATTCAACCATTACAGCCATGAGAATACATATTTATAAGAGTGGAGGAGGAATGTTTATGCGTAGACAGACGGGAGAGAAAGAGTAAAGCCAGAGCCAAGTTTTATTATCAAAAGCCGTGTAATAATAATAATGATATTTTCATCCAATGTATATGCATTGTATTAGTGTTCGTGCGTGCGTGCGTGCGTACTATTGCGTTTCAAAATGCTCTGCGTCGCATAAAATACTTACCTATATTCCTAACCACCTACACCAGCAGAATATTTACTCTGGCTCTGCTTCCAATGATCATACTAAACTAGCTTTCTTGCATGAATGTCTGCCTATACTTCCGTCGTGTCTATAGTTCTACAACAACCCATTCAAACTCACTATGCCTTATCTCATTTCGTCTCGCTTCAGCTTTTTTGCTTTTCTTCACTCTCTCCCATAATGCGAGCGAAGGAGTTGTAGAGAATGCAACAACGCAAATAGTAGACCTTGAAAGTTTTAACATTGCGTTTTACTTACTTCCCCACTACTTCAAACTACAATGCTTCTTGATGTAAAAGTACATGGTAAACTTTGATAAAGTAATGGTGGTCGTGATATCAGTTTGGTTCTATACCAAATAGGAACCACAGGGGGAATGAATAATGCTGCTGCTTCTGCTACAATTATGTAACAACGTACAACAAGCTATACTTACATTTCTGTTTGGAAGTAAGTGGAACTGGGAACTGCTTTACTACTACTTCCATTCCTTATGTGCCAAAATGAAAACGAAAAAAAGACCTATGGATATATATATTGGGATATGCCTGTAGTTTGTGCTGTTCTCTATTTTCCAACATAAAAGTAGCTCGCTCAGTCAGTAGTATTTTCCACTGAGCTTCGTCTGCTGAACTTGAACTTGACTTTCTTTCTCAGCAGCACACATACCACAAGTTTTTCCTTGCCTATTGCTGCTAGTTTAGGTATCGATCTTCTCTTCCAAGCTATACTCACTACTTACTGTGTAACTAAATATATTATAAAGATATATGCATATATGCGTATAAGGTGTGTGTATTTAATATATCAAAACCCGACCTTAGTTATAGCAGAATGGAACACGGGGAAAATGAACAGGGTATTTTCGGTGAAAGTAGAAATGGACAAAATTATCGAATTTTCTATTCTTTCAATACATTTCCTTATCATTCTCTTCATTCTGCCTTGACTAACCGAATAAATTTTGACAAGAAAATGCTCGCTTTACCCGACCGAACAATTTTTCTTTTACATTAGGCTTTACTAGCTAATTAATACTAACTCGAAGGGATCAAGCAAGACTCTTTTGCACCATTTGCCACCAATATAGTTGCTTAAAGTACTTATGTAATCTACATTACTTACATAATATGTGTATGTATAAAAACAGCCATTATTTAACGGCTGTGCAGCAAGCAAAGTTGGTAGCAAGACTGTATATAGGGATTATTCTTTCTACGCTACATGAATCTCAATTCAAATTTTAACTAATTCATTCAGCGATAATTGTATTTAATGAATGACGAAAACAGAGAAGAGTCATAAAGTTAATTAAGAATGAATGCCAATGTAACATGGAGCAGTGAGTGGTAGTGACAAGTTTAACATTCAGGATGGAGAGAAGGAGCAACAAAAAATGTTTTATCATATCAACATGACTGCTAAACTTCACCATACGCACTTTAATGCAAGTCTAGACATCGCTGTAGACAAGTGAAATACGCACAGCCATTACATAACTCACAATCTATATGCTAAAGCTGTTTATATACGAGCATGTACGTTTGTGCATTATATTCAGTTCACATTTATCTTTTATCAACGCATAATATGCATATTCTGGTGTTGTTAGCTAGCGTAACGAAATAAAAGAGTATGCTAGCATAAGTGATGTTGATGTTTCTGCTGCCGTTGCTGTGCGTATGGTGTAAAGATGTAGTGCTGCTGAAGTTGCAATTGAGTCAAAAAAGGGGAAGAATAAGAATACAGGTATAATATTCTCTGTTCTTCTCCTTTGGAACTATTGGATTCAACGACGACAAGACCAGCCTTGTCAGAATGTTTTGGTATTTCAGTTTCAAACGTAGCCTATGGCTCTACTGGTTGGTTTTGTTCGTATTTATATTCATACTTTGTGTAGTGGGCAAAGCTACGCACGTACGCATTTTCTCAAGCAGGCTATCATCATCATTTGGCCATCAAGCAGAGAGGTTATGTATGGGTGAAGAAGAGAGAAAGATTTGACTACGTAAACTGGGATGCTATAACTTGAAAAATAATAGATAACTAGATAGAGATAACCTCTTCATAACTCGTAATCTAACTATCTAACCGCCTATCTATCTATGAAATGAGCTCTGGCTATAATACCCAGCCAATTTATCTGTTGTAAGAGCTTTTATTACTTGCGTCTTGCATGAAACGCATGTCATACATAACTCTCTTGGAATGAAAATTTCCAAATAATCCTTTAGAACTGCAAACTACCCACTGTCCAATGGTAGTAATTTTTAACTCGAGAATTAATGCCAGTTATAGTTCTAAATAATCCTTTAGAACTGCAAACTACCCACTGTCCAATGGTAGTAATTTTTAACTCGAGAATTAATGCCAGTTATAGTACATAATGTATGTATGCCGATGTAAATACAGCGTGGAATTACACTTTTACATTCCCACCGGTCTAATGATCCTATTAGAGATGTATTAGAGATGTATTAGAGATGTATTAGAGATGTATTAGAGATGTATTAGAGATTATTATACATTTCGTTAAATTGTAAAATTATTGTCTTTTGGGTACACTAGTGCCCTTTATTTATTTATAAAACGCCATGTGCGTGCACCTTCTTTAGCAAACGAAGACAGTGGACGATTAACACAAATTAATTTTAAAAATACTGATTACTGATTAAGTGGGCTGCTTTGATATATTGACACGCTTAATTCTTTGTCAAAGTCAAAAAAGTGAATGTACCTCTGAGTCAATCTCATTTATTTTCTTGGCATTTAGTATTTAGATCAAATTTACCTTCAATAAACTGCACGTGTACACATGTGCCTACATGGGTACGTACATTCATTAGGAAGGTGCACTCTTATGCATACTGTACATATACTGTAGTTACAAACTTGGATGAACGGGTAGGCAAAACGAGTTTTTTTGTAATCTACTCACCCACAATAAAATATTTGGATTCTACAAAAGCTTATCAATAAAACCAAGCATTGTGTTGTCAAATATGACATAACTTCTGACTAGAGATTTGCTTTGCTTACTCTACAAAAATTGCAAGAAACATTGTTTAAAATTTGAGCATTCTCATCTCAATCATAGTTAAAATTGTTTAGTGGAGGTGAATCCAAATAAAATTTCCGATAATTATGGATCCTCGTAGTATGCAATGCAATGTGTTCTCTTACCTGGTCACCAGACTTTTATAGCTCAATTGTTTTGAACATCATAACTGCGGTTGAATAGTATACTACCACTAAAATATTCAGCAAGATTTTGAAATCTGAACTACTGACACTTACGGTACGACCATGTAAATTCATCTAAATGGATAAAAGTAGCCAAGCCTGCCACCTAGTATGTTACGTACATTCCAAGTCATTCATTTATGTATAACAGTCGTAGCTTTTGAT
>JAHZMZ010002805.1:0-13053 GCA_027743805.1 Lepidocyrtoides sp. E14 | reverse complement strand
GTTTTCATAGTTTCACAATCACCATAAACACAAATCCATTTTTTTACATGCAACTCCGTATCACACATTTAAGGTTATAAATTTCACTTGCAAAAGACGAACGACAAATTTTTCAAAACCAATTAAAAGTTGAAATTAAAGTCTCAAGTGGGAAATATTGAATGCAAACACACGTTTTTGTTTCCAGTCCAACCATTTCATAGTTGGCCAAATCTGACTCTGAGCTGCACACTAGAAAGAAATCTAGATTTTTCCACAAGTGATCCCATCTTGTTTCTCCCAATTTTCTTTACTTTCACTTTTTTCCCAAAGCATTTAGCAATGTTCATCATTACAAAATAGCAACTGCCAGAACCACCATTCCAGCGTTATGAAACCGCTTTCACCTCTGACGATAATAGTTCGCAACCTAGACTCAAAATGCAAATGGTTGAGACATTCCATAATGGAGTTGGGATGAATTCAATTTTTTGATGGAACGCCATAAATGGGCATAAATATATAGGTAACGTCCAAACAGAAATACGAAATTTGTAATATAGAAAGTTGGGTGTATTTTGATGTCATGCGAGCGCTGCGATCATCATAAAAAAGTCATGTAGGTAAAAAGCATATTCAAAGCCAAGCCAGGATAAAAATCACAGTTGCCAAACAATTTATTATCTGTGGACAAACGACATGTTGGTATTTCCAGGCTATAGTCAAATGATGGCACACAAACACGCGCATATTACTATTACTATATTTTATTGTGGCAAGAAAGTTTTATTTTGCTGGAGGAAGCCCAGGGCAGATAAACGCTTCGGAATAAATATTATGTGCATCTTTAATAATAATAAATTTTATATGAATACGTTCTATAAAGTTTGTTTTGTTGATGATGATGATGATGATGATGACGATGATTATTATTATTAGTATTAGCTTGTGATACCGATCATGATGACGATAATAGTAATGAAGGTGGTGGTGATTCATGTCGTCGTGAATGGGAGCTCAATGTAAACTTACGTGTTTCGTGTTGGCATTTTGCTTTTATCCTCACTTCTCGTCTTCTATGGAAACATTTCTCATTTCCACACAAGCAAATTTTCCATTTTGATGATAGCATCACGCCAGGAAAATGCTCTTTGCTTTTCCATTCATCCTTTATCCTACAACAACATCGCATCCAAGAAAGTGTTCCCTTCAGCCTGTTTACGATAATATCATTTACAGCTTACGTAGTTTGTCTGTTGTTGCTTCTTCTCCTGCTGATAGATAGGAAGGAAACAGGTAACAAAATTTCAAAAGACTGATGATGTGCATGCTTTCACACTAGTTTGCCATTATCTTCTTCCTGTCTTCTTGTCACGCATTTCAGCTTGCATCTACCTTACCTATTCCACAGTAGTATATACCATGCATATGTGTCTTCCTTATAAATAATTTCACTGTATTCCCCTTTCCACATAAATAATATAATAATATGCATGTACTAGTATTTCCATTTCATTATACTTCCTATACAAAGATTAAATTAGTTTTTGTGGAAAAAAGGGCTAGAGGAGAAAGCATCAAGTTTTTTAGTCTTTGTGCATGTGGTGGTGACGCGAAATAATATTCAGATTTTGCAATGATGATGAGCATTCATGTTGGGTACTAGAAAGCGAAACAAAGAGAGTTGCATTCAACAGTAAAATATCAACGCGGTGCGGTGGTTTCGTATATTGCAGCACAGCAAGTATGCGAGAATGTGCTCCTGTTGTGATATCAACGAATGGAGAATTTTGTTGTTTCTCATTTCTTTCCATAAATTCATACTTTTTATCATTGTTCTCTTGTGACCAACAGATAATCTAGGAAATGATTTATTGTTTACTTTTATCAAGGTAGTAATAATGAGCAACAAGAGTTACATGAAGTATCCGAATTGCTTGCTTTTTCCGTTCCAGAAGTGGTATAATATAGTATAATTTAGTTTGGTTGGAATACATATTTTTTTTTCCAACGTGAAATTGGAACATAAATATATAAAGTTTTGTGAGCTGTAAACAAAGCAAAGAATTCGGTTTACTAAAAGACATTAGATTTGGAAGGAAGGAACGATTATTGCATAATTGATTAGGCATGGACCAGTAGTTCAGGGATGAGTTTAGGGTTACTGATTTTAAACCTCGCGCCATTTAAAAATATTGTACATTGCTCATTTTTTTAAATGTTTAATGCTGGCTGCTACATATGTTGTGAATTTTTGGCAGAAAATTTAAAATCAGCAACCTATAAGTATTCCCAGGCTAAAATATGGGTTACTTGTGTGCCTACAGTATTTACTGGGTACATAATAAAAGTAAAATATATTTTTGTATTATCAACTGCTGCTATGTAATTCAGCAAGGATTAAAAACCACAAAAATGGCCCCATGGCAAATTTATCAGTCTTGAAAGTCTTGCATTCATTCATGGTATTCTGTGTGTAGAGTAATGCAAAATAGGAGGCAAGATAAACAGTGTACCTGAAAAATAAAACTTTTGGTAAAATGTTGAAAGCCCAAGAGTGAATAAACAAGATGAAGACCGGATTACCTTCTACGTATGGTATTTTTGCTGTAAAATTTAATACATAAAATATACATTTATCAACATCCCGTTTCGCTTTAGTTTTAAGTGTGTAAATACAAACAGTTGTACAACTCTTATGTGCATTTTATTATTAGTATCAGCTTTGCTAATTTGTTTACCCGGATTTCACAACCTTTGCTATTAGGCAATAAGGATTGCGTAGGTACTAGTATGACAGGGAAAACTTTCGCAAAGTATCTGGTTGCTACATAATTCTGAATTTAGTACTATGCTTGCTCTTTGCAGAGCACTTTCTGCTCAACTTTATCATAATATTTTTATACTTTTACATTTTACCCAAGCGATACAAAGTTCGCTGTTTGTTGCTCTGCTCTGCCGGTTGTGAGCATAATTCTCCCGGTTTTAGTTTGTGGAAATCATTTGAAATAAACAAAATATGGTTTTGTACTTAAATGAGTGCATTTGTTTATGCGACTGATGCGACTATCCAAGTAAATATGTACTTAGGCATGTGTATATTTATTGAAATACTTCAACGATTTCTGCGGTCTAGCAATAATTTTAGTCAATTCAGACTTCAAATTAAAAGTCGCGTACTTATTTCAAACAAAACAGGATGCAAACCATTGTTCCCTAAATTTCCTAATAAAACAATCCATCCCTACTTCTGCAACGATCTCACTTTTGTGGTTTTTGAGTATGACATAAACGGCAGCTTTATTTTTTGTAGCTAAGCAAATCGACAGTTGATGCTTGTAGACATGCTCGTCTGTCTGTCTTGTGCAAATGGGTTAATGACACATTTAAATAGTCACCAGTTGTGATACACTACCATTAAGTGTGCTTTGTTCAGTTTGCTTTAAGCAGCTTGGCATTGGCATCAGCAACAGTTTATTGGCATCTCAGTTACGGAATTGTAGTTCCGCTACAACAGGTTATGCTTAAAATTATATTAATTTCTACCAATTTTAGTTATGCATCATGTATTTTCAAAAGAGTGATATTACATACATACTGGAACAAAAAAAACATGATTTTACCACTCTCATTACATTATTATAAGTATTTAAAGTATCCTTGATTTTGGCTCACTCGGGGTAATAAAAATTGAAAGTGCCAACAAATTACCACAATAATAGAATGCATAACATTGCAATTGTTTAATCGACATTGATTTTTAGGGAAAATGCTTCTATGCCATTTATATTTTTTACCAATATAGTATTGAGTGTCGTGAGAGTGTGTTCGTATGAACAAATCACTTTTCCCTTTTACCTATCACTACCTAACTATTCATACATGCATCCTGATTGATGACTATACTTTTATGTCCCTTAGTCTCCCTACAAGTTTTGCACCATGTAAATTTCAGGTTGTCATAAATTTTCAAGTTTTTACTGCGCCTTGAAAGGTATTTGATGTTATATTTTTAATGGTTTACCCTACGCTCTTCCAGCGCTGTTCAGCATGTTTGTTTTTAGCCGTGGTTTAGTTTGTCATCAGTAAAAGCCGCTTTCCTTTGTTTATTTTAACTACAGCTACGACCAAGCCTACCTACCCATACCAAAAAAAAACTGCCTACATTCTACTGTGCATTCTGTTTTCACTGTCTACCTTACAAAAGCAAGGTTAACAATTCAGAGAATGAAAAATACAACCGTATTGATATACAAGCTCCTCAGAACTACGACATGTCAACACAACCTCAATTGTCTAAGCATTGCCTTCCTTCTAAAGAACAATAATAATAATGATGCAATATAAAATATATAATTATGCATGAAAGTGCGATGATGTTTCAAAGTGACAACGCTCAGTAAACTGTAACCTAGATAAACACAAACTTCTTCAGCTCTCCACTGCTGTTTCCATAGATGTATATAATTAATAAATAAAATGATATACATTATATTACGTCCATACTGCAAAATGTTTTTTTTTCGGACGTCCCGCTGATTATTATATTTTGTCCTTCATTTCACACGTACAAACAAACATGCACATACATACACTTACACACATACAATCTGCCAACGGCAAACCGGGTTTTGTCGGCTCCGATAGAAAATAGAGAAAAACCCGATGACGCCGAGTCTGGCCTGTTCGAGCGTTCACTCCGAGAGAAAATCTAGATCCTCCAGAACACACGCTATCCCGTTCAATTTCTCCGATTTCATATCATAATTTTTCTCAGTTGTTGGCCAACGTCCATTGTTCAGTGAACAAGCTACATTTTTTATTGCTGAAGAATGTATTTTAAAACGTGTGGACAATCTTTTTCATTTCTGCGTCAAATCATTTTTTCATTTCATGAAAGCGAGCATAAAATGGAGAGAAAACGGTTTGTTGTTGTCAATAAAATCGAGTTTAATTTCACAACGTGTTGACATTCTTACCTCATTTATTTGCTAATTTACTTTTTATTTCATTAAAGCAAGCGTAAAAAATAGGGAAAATATCATGATGTCGTTACCACACCACATGTACGTACACATTATTCCTGACTGCATGCATACATCTAGCATAATGTGTACATAGTATGTATGCATACTTTAATTTTTATATGGGAAACTTACAATTAGACAGGTTGAATAAAAGCAAACATCCAAACCGTGAACAACGGGAGGATGCGATGGTGGTGGGGGAATAGTAGTGGTATATACGATAAAAAAGGAGCAAGCAATGTTTTCCATTCATACCTCTTATTACTATGAACACTACGACTACCACCATCACACAACCACCGATTCTCCTGTCGCTTCCATTCTTTTCCATTTTTTCCAGAACAAGAATTGAGTTTCTCCACTATGCTCCACTACTGCTGGCTTTCTGTGATATGGGAACTAAGGCTGTGATGGTTTATAACGTGTGTCTGCATACAGGCATGGATGCAGACTTGACATAATATGTATGTACACTCCTACATAATAAGGTGGAATGTACATGTATATAAAGTGTAATATGAGTACGAAGAAAGTTTTAGTGGTGAGGGGCTAAGATGATGAGTAGGTGAAAGCGTTGAATGTCGCAGCCAGAATCGTTGTCGTCGTCGTTATGTAAGTAGCAGAGTAGCACTAACAGCCAGAGCATTTTTTTTCTTGCTTTTTTTACACGCTGCCATTATTCTAAGGCTTGTTGCATGTATGCTTCTGATAATGTATGGATATCGTGTGGACGACATGGAGTGGAGGGGAATGGAGGAGAATGAATGGCTGGATTTGTTATAAAGTGAGAGCTGAGCAAGTCATGTAGTTTTCTTTTCTGGAGAAACTTATAAAAGGGAGCGATGAGGAGTGTATCCATGGTAAAGTTTTACCACTAAGACTATTGCTGCTGCTGCTGTTACTACTACTACTACTACTACTTCTACTACTATATATGCTTTTCCCAATTCGTTGTATTATCTTGGTCTTCCTGGAGTTTTTCCCGACTCTGAATTTTGATTCGATCATTTAGTTCCTGCACATCCAACTCGTCAGTTGTGTTCTCTTATCCGTTTGTAGAGGTTCGTCGTCACTCGGTATCCTTTCGTTGCTATTGTCTTTTTCTCCTTGTTTTTTCATCAGTTATCCCAGATTCTGTTGGTCATCATTGTCGTTGTCACTAATTGTCAACTGTCAACCAGAAACAGCGGCAACATCAGATACAACAAAGTACACAAAGCAAACGTTTTGGGGCGTCTAGTTAAATTGTATTCAGTATAAATCTTCAACTAGATTTCCCTTTATACTTATCCTTTTTGTAAAAAAGGAAGCTGCTAAGGTAAGTTTATTTCAATTTTATTTTCCTTTCTTTTCATATTCTTGCTCCAAGGTAATTCTACCGCTACCATAATTCTATGAATGGATGCATCATAATATGCGCACACAGTTTGCTTCTCTTTCAATTGTTGTGTTTTTGTGTAATTGTTGGATGGCATTTTTTAAATCGTTTTTTGGTGACATCATCATAAACCATACTGCAGACAACACAGCAATTTTTCAAAATGCATCTTCAACTTGCTTGAATGTGCAGTAATATATCTGCATCAACATGTCGTTCAAACGCCGCCCCGTTCATACATAAATTACTAGTCATTATGGTTTTCCAATTTTAATACGCGTTGAACCACTTGAAAACGCATGAGTAAAAGTGCAACTATTACAATAATTATCTACTACCTCAGTATAAAATAATTGTCACGCAAGACAAAGTCTAAAATAAGGTAATTTAAAGCAGTGAATAGTACTTTTGTCATTTAAAAAGTGTAAATGTGAGCTGTATAATACCCATTAGTCAAAACATTGCTAGTGCTTTTTTTTTTGCTGTTTGCATATTTTTAGTATTCAAAATTATGCGAAAAAGGGAAATTTTTGTGGAAACTGTACAAATTGCAAAATACATGTTTGTATGGTAAGCCGCTACATGCTACAGACGATAACGATGGATGACCACTTTCACCATCGTTATTACTCACCATTTCAGCTCACAAAAAATGTTTAAGTGATTGTAAAAAAAAATTCCGTCAAACTTTTATTTTTGTTACCATACAGTTTTCCAGCACGCTTAACTTTCTTCCTAAATAAATAACGAAGTGAACAGGTAACGTTTGTCTAAATCGTTAAATACCTACACATTCGACTTTTCCAGAATTGTTGTTCTATCTTCCACAGTTGTCAGTACAAATCAAACAAGATGAATATATTATGACAAGTAGTAGAAGAGCCTATTTTTCAATCCACTCTAATGGACTATCTGTTTCTGGAACTGTTGTTCTTATGTTTATTTTGTAGTGAAAGTTGAGTAAAATATTTATGCTGCTGATGATCAAAAATAACGATGACGGTTAGTTTAATGTACACACAGAGTACTTGCCTTCTTTAATGTTTAGCTGTATTGATGACAGGAAACGGCAAAGTAACTTGAACTCGCATATCGCATTCAGGTATACAAATGCGAGCGAATGACGCACTTTAAATTATTGATATTATGACAACTAAATGCTTATAGGTGTCGGTTACACCGGGATGTAGCAAAAGGCACAGTATAATGCCGTTGTCATAGAAAGGATTGCGACATTCGAAAAAATATAAAAAATAGGCGTGCATAATAAAATTATTTTAGTGTACAGTAGGTAGCAGTAAAAGATATTTCGCGCCGTTAAGTTATTTTCTCTACAACTTTCTTTTGTTATGAAGACAGAAACCACGCCCACGTCTAATTTTTAGAAGACGATTCGATTACAATAAGGAAATACCTCACCGGCGCGAAGCTTCTTTTTCAGCCAATAACCGCAGATTCGATTTCTCCTTTCTCCGGCGTATCTAAATAATAGTGGCCGTACCATTATTACTCATCATATCACAGTCATTTTTAGCACTGCTCCTGCTAGCTTTTATGCTATGTCTGCCGGCATGACTAAAAGTCTGTGTGCGTCATGCACGTATTTTTTGATGATATGACATGCACATGCCAAACAAGATTTTTATGAACTACAAAAATACAAAAATAGTAATTTGCTCCCAAGGAAACTTGATCCCATCATTGTAATCAATTTTCCATATATACCTTTTAGCATTGTAATCATTTTCATCATCACATCAGCTTGAAAGTTCTTCTCACATCATTTATTGTTGCTTCCTATACTGCTTAACTTTTATGAACTTGCACATCCCATTGACTAAATGTACATATTACGTAGGCAGATATAAATATCATATTTACATACTTGTAACACACACCAACTCCCTCGCAGTCATATTATGGCTACTTACTTATGCCAAGAAAGCTGTCATATATGTCGGTGTAGGCGCCATTATTGTGTTTTGTTGAGTCCGCATCCAAATGGGCTTCAATATTGTAAACATATTTTTTATGGGAGCTGTATCCCTCGATGTTGAAAAATGCCAAACCATGAATTCCAGATGATATTACAAGATGCCCAATACATCATGCCGTTTTACAACCATTGCCACCACCACCACTTTTACTTCTAGAATATTATTGAGTGAAGTTTTTTTTCTCCGATTTTGTCTTTCTACCTGTCTGCTAGTACTGTTCAGAAAGTACTTTAAAAAAAGACGACTGTCACGTTCAGAATGAATCTCTTTTCACATGCATACAAATAATGGTACAAGTGTATCTTCTTTATCTTCCTGTACAGTACAGTAATCGGAACAAAAAATGTCTACCTGATTATCTCATCTCTTCGGAAGCAGTATGAAATACTTTGAGAACTGCTGCTGCGTTTTATGGTGCATTGTTGGAATATGCTGGAGAAAGAAAATACTAGTATTTTGTATCTATTTACAGTCCTATAATAGATTAATGGATATATTTTATAACATGCCAGCGAAACTGGAATGAAAATACAGCTCACATCTTCAATGGATACACTTTTATTTCCACTGACTTTGTTCAGAGGAATAAATAGAGGAAGGATGAGACATGTTCACCTACTATTGACTTTTTTTAAGCAGCAGCAGCAAGGGCATGAATTGTAGTAAAATGCTGAACCTACTGCTACTTACATTACAATCATCACACGTCTGGAGAGTCTGCCATTATCATAGCGTTAGCTTTCTGTTCTATCCGTCTCTCTTTCTTTCATCTTTGAAGTTGCTTTTTTTTACTCGTGATGTAAAATGTAAATGCTTAAGTTTATTTTCTCTCTCTCTTTCTCTCTGCTGATGATCTTCCACCTTCTCCCAGTAGTCCATATCCGTTCTCGTTCCGTTCTCCAGAAGAACTTAATAATGGGAATTTTCTAGCTTTTCACAGTCAGTCAAACCGGTAAAGAGAGAGAGAGAGGGTGAGACCGAATACATACATTTATACTACAAAATTGTATGTTTCTATGAAGGATTTATGCTGCTACCATTACAGCCGGTAGTAGTAGTAGTAGTAGTATGGAGTGTACTTGCTCTAGTTAATAGAGTGGGAAAATCTATTGCTTTAAACTGACAAGATACATTCCATTATTGCATAATATTTTATTTTCAAATTGACGTAGGCAATGTCTCACAACAACAAGTTATGCACTGCAGCAGTAGAAAAGGGAGAGGGCAAAACGCTTAATATGAGTTGAGTCAAGTTAACTTTAATTTATACATCGTAAGATAAATAAGTATAATAAAAAGTGTGGCGGTGGTGGTGGTGGTGTGGTGATGGCATGGCATTGCAGTGTACTGTTTTGTACTCTGCTAGAATAATGATCTCTCTAGAATTCCCATAAAATGAACGTTGCAATATCCCAAGTAGAAGCAACTTTCCATAATATCTACACATTTCCTATGAAAGTTTCTTTTGTGGGATCTCTATAACGTTTCACCAGGGCGGTAGACAACTTTCCAAGAAAGCGGAATAAAAGGTTAAACCATTTTGTGTTTGTATAATATTACGGTATGCAATGCACGCTGAAGTAATGAAAGTGTTAGATTTTCGCCGTAGCCGTAAATACGTACTGTCATGCCATGCCATGCCACTGCTGCAGTCTGCACTTAAGTAGAATATATCGGTTTGATGGTATAGTGGTAATGGAAGTTATGTTGGTACATATGTTGCAACAGCACAAAGTAAAGTAAGCGAAGAGAAGTGTTTTCACTCTTCTCCTTGTTTGTATGCATGTACATCTGCTGAGACATGGTATTATTGGGAAAAGCTATAATGATCATCGCCATCATCATCCTCATCGTCGTCGACTTGAAAGGCATTGGGAAAACAAGTAAAGCGCACAAGTGGAGAATTACTAACACCAACACCACCACCACCAGTAGCACCCGTTTTCTTCTCTCTCTCTCTCTCCCATATTCTCTTGTCTCTCTCTCACTCTGCCTGTTAGAAAAGTCATGAACGCAATGCAGAATGAAAATAATGAGAGAGAAGACACAGAATGGGTTGATGTGGTATCCAATTTTGAATACAAACTAATAATAATAGCGTATGTACATAGGAAACCAACAAGCCATATTAAACTTCACCTAGGTACTTTTTTTTACTTTACTCTCTATCCAACAATTCCTGTGTCAGCAGCAGCAACTCTAGCAGCAGCAGTAGTAAGCAACCATCATCAATGTGAAAAGTGTGGAAACTTGTACTCTCGTTTCCTCTGAATGGAACACTTACTCCAACAAATGTCTCATGCTTGGAAAAGCTAAAATAAGGACGTTGAAGAAAATAGAGGTGTGAAAAAGTCAGAGTGAAAAGTTCCGTGTGCCAGATTTTTCATTGTTTTTTTCGTTTCCAATCATATTCTCAGACCAAAAAAATGCATACTGCAAACACTAACCAAAAAAACCGATGGTCCTAAACTGTACGACTTTTCCCGTACCAGGTTTGCCTAGAAAATAAAGTATACTGTAAAGTATATACAACTTTGCTGAGTTCTACAGAAAAAAAACAATGACTCTCAAATTTTGCCTCCTTTCACCAGAACAATCCCAATTTTTTTTTTATTGCAAGCATTGTGTAGTGGTGATGTTTCTGTTTGAAAGAAGCACACGCACGTAAATAAAGCGTGTTAATCCCATTCGAATTTCATGCAAGGCTTGACTCTCACTTACAAGTGCTCTTACCCACCTCTACGATTAAAAACTCTTTGTATGGCCTTTCTCTCCTTTTTTTACCCTAAGTCGGAACATATTATGCTAGACCAACCATAACGTTCGTTGTTGCACACAAAACTGCTGCTGCTGCTGCTCATAGAAATCTGTCCCGGCTTGCTTCTATGAATCCAGTGACAATACAATGTATACTTTCACTTATAAAGAACCAGTCACATTATCAAACTTACTTGTAATAAGAACTAAAAATGATATATTTTACTTGACCATACTATAAGCATGCTACAACACCTACCTCAAGCATTCCCTTAGAAGATATCCACCAATGGATGGCTCACTGAAAATAAAACGAATATATTCTTACATCCATACAGGATATCAAGATAAGTAGTAGTACCCAACTTGATAACTTTTTGCATCACATTATTTCACATGGAAGGCTATAGACTAAAACGGAATGAAAGGAATAATGCACTTATGTGGGTAACAGTTTGTGTGTACTGGTTTTTCCATCTACCGCGTTATACCACTACACAAGCAATGTAGTATTTACAACAACGAACAATGTGGCACTTTACTAGTTCTCGTTCATGTGAGGCGAAACTTGGTATAAAATGCAGCCGCAGCAGAACAGCAGCAGTGTCTTGATACCAAATGCCGCAGTAAACTTTTTTTTCCTCTATCCATTCTTTTATAACTTGGAATAAGAATAATACTATATGTCGTATAAAATAGTATATTAGAGAGGATAACATGCTGCAGAAGTAGACATGTCCCAACCCAAACCAACAAAAAAAGTATAAAAAATGTATGTATATACATACGCTCGCTTCAGTAAGGCAGACATACATTCTTACAAACTTGCACACACACATCCCATTCTACGCTTCACTAGTGTGGTTTAGATGGATTGAGAAAAAAAGAAAACCCGTAGACTTACTTGAGACTAGTATAATAGATATATATTTTTTTCTTCTCTGAAAGGCCTGCTCGGTTATGTGGAAAAGAAAGAATGGAAGAGTAACCGTAGGGAAGTTGGTATGAAAGAAATGAAGGAGAGAGAGAGAGAGAGTAAGTGAGTGAGTGAGTGAGGGGGAAAGAGTTTTTTCTGTCAGATAAGAGAGAGCGTGTAAGAGGCATGTCGTTGTATAGTAAAGCAGTAGCAGTAGTACAAGCAAAGGAAAAGTTTACATCTATTTCTCCGACTAAACTCCTAGTCGGTATTTTTTTTATACTTTACTTGTATATATTACTCCGATGTGTTGTACTACAATAGTTGTAGGATGCTTGAAGCTACATTTACGAAACGAGCTTTTTGCTTGCTTACTTACTCAAGCCATACCACTACTCCATTGTTACGATAAATACATGCTCATACTTTTACTGGTGCTGTTTATATGGAAAAATAAAAATGGAAGAAAATGGAGAGCTAGAGAATGGTAGACGGAGGGCAAGTTCGTTATCGATTTGCTTGTCCCATGATATGTATACATAGTATATAAAGAGAAGTGAGAGAAATGTACAAGTATGCTTTGTATTAAGGAAACCAACATCATCTGTTGTGTGCTTTACTACTTATTCCTCTTTCCTTTTTCTTTCGTTAGTTGAAAGGCTAAGAGAGGAGAGGGGTAGTAGTAGGCACGCCTAAAATATGGAATTTTCTTACATACTGAAATGGCGTCGCAAACACATACACACACAAAAAAAAGGTATGATAACAAGAAAAACATTTTTCTTGTCACTGTACCCTTTCTCCGTGCCTCTGTCTGGCTTCTTCATTTAAAAAAAGAGCTGTCTAATAATAACAATTTTGTGAAAGTTTTTTTTTTCTTAAGAGAAAGCAGCAACAGCGTGAATACGCGACATAGCCGTCCGTACATTTGAGTTGAGTATGAAGATGTTGTAGACACAGTGATAAACTTTTATTAATTTATCATCAACAGTTCCTTTT
>JAHZMZ010002804.1:0-10850 GCA_027743805.1 Lepidocyrtoides sp. E14 | reverse complement strand
CCATATATAACAACAATAAAACTTATGTCAAGATAGAGATTTGCCAAGATGAGTTGTACTTAAATTTTTTTCAACAGATTACTTTACAAAGTTTGGTGAAGTAAAATTATTATGCACAAAAATATAATAGGCATCCCTATTCTGTTGGCTGATCTATCTCTTACCTTTTCATAAGTACAGATTATTAGGGGATGTACTTTAAGTACATTCGCTCATGAACTCTATCGGGAGAGGAAGTGGGGATAATATACCCCACTGCTTGTATAACAAATATTGTAATATTTGCGGACTTGCTTTTGTGGTGATAGCCATCTTTATAAAATTCATAACTGCCAATGTACAGCATAATTTTTAAGTTAGAGAATTAACTGCTGCTACACGACTTGTGGCTAGTAGTATATTATATTTAACTTGGTAATCAATTCCGCCTCAAAAGTGTACATATTATTAATATAACTCCCATTTCTACTTGACCTTGATGGCAACTGGTCCATGGGAATATCTCGCATTACCATCCCTCTGGTGAGTGTGAGACGACACAGTCGAGGGGCAACATCATCGTACCACTAACCGCAATTAATGCTAAAAACAATTCGTATTATTATCGTATTTATAAGCAACGTGTTATATCATATTATCGTTCCCTCTCCATCATAACTTCTCCGATTAAAGATTATGCTCAATGGAAGTCCATGTAACATCTTACGTGTGTGTATTTCAGGTATTCACACAAGCTCAGAAAATGGTGACGAAGGTCTGTAAGTAAAGTGGAATCGAATAGAGTTTACACTTGGTTACACTTGGCTGGATTTTGGCAGTATTCCATGGTCCATCTCCCTTTTCATGGCTGAATCTCTTAAGCAAAATTAAAATTATATAAGCACTAACGAGATTGATAAGCAATTTTGGCTACTCTAATTGTTTTCCCGTTTCAAATCACAATGATGATGATGATATTGAAGTTTCGTATGCCTTTTTACCTGGTGATTTTGCTCGTCAATATGCCTTAAGTATTCAAAAAGGCTATCGCCGAGGATGCATTGCGCATTTGAGCGGGTGAAATGTTAAACCGAATTACGAGGATACAAAGATTAAAATACTTTTAATACACTAGTTGGTAAATATGGGTGTAAATAAATATTTTAATTTCTGGTATAAAATAATTAGTTTAACAAGACAAAAGTATACACACCTACATAATATGTATATATACAAAACGAACTACTTCCAAAATGGAAGTTCCACTATTCAATAATATTAGGAGTAAATGCAAAACACATGTGGGTAATCATCATCATCTACTAACTGTGTATCAGAGTAAATTAATCAATAGTGTACGGTATTTTTATCGAGTATGGATGCTTTTAGTAACCGCCTTCATAGTAATAATCTATATATCCAGAGCGTGGGTGGTAATTACGTGTCTCCACAAAGTCTGGTGATCCCCATTCTATTGCCGCAGCTCTTGGAAAGTCACCATCATGACTTTCATCTTCATGGGCTTCCGTAGTCTCGTCCTTGATACTGCTCATAAGAGATCCCGGAGCTGGAAGGTTCTTTTTGGGCTTACTACCGTTGTCTTGCATGCTCTTCAATGGAGCAGAAGCACCATCCTCCTCTGAATTCCTTTTCTTAGTGTCTGGCATTTCTTCACCTTTCTTTCCATTTCCCACCGCTTTTTTAGCACCGCTACTACTTGGTGGTGTTGGAGAAGGAAGAGCAGTTGCAGCTTCTTCAAAACCTTCTCTCATTGAATTGATCTGCTCTCCAAATTGTTGCTGTACGCTTTCCATTCTCCCTTGCATTTGCTTTCCAAGTTCCTCTGCTGGCTTTTGCATTGCTTCTGTCATTTGTTTTCCAGCGTCTTCAAACTGCTTGCTTGCCTCTTCCGCCTGTTTTCCAACAGATTCGCTCATTTCTTGCATAGAGTCGCTCATTTGCTTCCTCATTGGATCGATCACGGCTTTAAAAGGGTTATCAAATGTACCAGCTCGAACTTGAGGCTCAAAGTATGGCTCACGTTCAAAGTATGCGTGAGGATGACCTCTTTCCTCAGATTCAAAGTACCGCTCTCTTGGAAAGTATCCCCGACTTGGATATGAATCAAATGGAAAAACAGCTGGTCGTTGTCGGCCAATTGACATTGGTTGGTAAAGTGGCGGATATTGATTACGATGCAAATTTCTATAACGAGGTTCTGGTTGAAACGCTTCTCGATGATAGTATTCTTCACTTGGATCGTGATGATGATAAATATCCTCCGGAAGACCACCCGAGTATATATCTTGCTGGATACCGCGAGGGTACATGTCTTGATGCATTCCACGAAGGTAAGGTCCTTGCCGAAGACCGCGCGGGTAAACTCCTTCGTGCATTCCACCAGGGTACATTTCTTCACGACTACCCATTCCACCTCCTTCAAAATGTCTACGACTTGCCTCCTGGGATTGACCACTGTTTTCCTGACATTCGCAAACGACAAATATTGTCCACAGGAACACAAAACTGTCTCTCCACAACATTTTTGAAATTTTCAAAAAATAAATTTTCTTATAAATTTGCACAACGAAAAATAGTGTTTGCAGAGAAAGCAACAAAGTCAGTTTCGGACTGAAATTATGTTCAGTTTATTCATTTGCTTAAGTATGGGATTCCCAACTTTGTCTCGGTTCTCTCGAATAATAATTCTCTGCCATGAACTCGGAATGAAATGCTCTGGTGCATTTTATACATGCTGAAAAACCTTCTTATCACAAACCCAATCGGATATGTGTGGATACAAAATATAGGGATGGTTTTTGACACAACTATTTTCCAAGAAATCCCTCAACCATGCAATAAAAGCGACGTGTTTGCTTTTAGATAATAGCTGCAGAAAAGAAATTGGCTAAAAAGTTGGTAACAATAATGATGAGGCAATGAAATACTTTTAGTGTGCCCAGATTTTCAACTTATCTTGTGCTATTTTTGGTGATTCATTTGTAGTGGACAAAGCATGAAGAAACCCAAAAAAATCACTGACTATGAGCTAGCATACTTTGATTCAATTAAAATTTTAAAAATATCTTGTAGGTAGTTAATAGGCTGTTGACTGTTCATAGTTCAAAATGCAGTAAATATCTGCTAGGCCAGGTTATCTCCTACGCCCATTAAATTTGATATTATTAAGATTAGGGTTAAAAAAGGTGAATGAAATGCAGAGTTAGTTGAAAGTAAAAGTGGTAAATAACCTTTATTAGAGAGAGGGTGTAAAACAGTGTCTACACAATTTATATAATTACTATGCAAGGAAATTTTTAGTAATATTTACTCTTTTAAATTCCTCTCCATCACTTTATAATAATGCATGTATTCCATTTAGAGCACAGGGTAGGTGCGCTGGTATTGCTTTTCCAATTCCTCTTCCAGCCTCTCCAGTTCGTTGCAAAGCTTTACAATTTTGCGGCTAAGGTAGCCCCGAAGCATCAATTGCACCGTGCTAAAAATGTAGAGTTGTACGTTATCATTAGTAGTGCTAGATTAATCAGTAGTTAAGTTAACCAAATTTTTACGTTTTGCAAAAATTTGCCTACCGTTTTTCAAACATTTCATCTCTCTTGTTCACATTAAAGTCGGGAGAGACTTTAGACACTTGGCTAGATACGAGATTTTCTGTCTGTTCAAATATATTTCCGCGGTAGTTCTCATTCGTGTTATGTCGATTTTGAGTTTGTCGTTGATAAAATCGAAGAAGCTTCCTCTTTGTCCGCAAGTATATTTTCTGGTACTGCAATTACGGATCAGTAAGATACTCAAATTCAAAATAATGTTTTACACACAGTAACAAGCCATCATATTTTTTATGCATCTTTTCAACCTTGATATATGTTGATTTCAAGTAGTCTACTAGGAGAAGTCTATCAGTATACATCGTGTCCAGATTAATACCTTTACGGAGAACCTCTAGTAGTTTCTTGGTCGGCTTAAATAAAAGAAACAATAATTTATGCTTGAATGTCCACATTTCAAGGAGACAATAGCGATACCATACAACCATATAACAAAAGTTGTATAATGAAGCTTACCTTGAAACAACCAACGTCATGTCGCACTTTTTTCAGATCGTTAGTAGCCATTTCCACAACAAGGAATCTCCATTCTATTTCTTTAATGTCTCGATGCACATTAGCGGTTCTGGTCATTTGTTTTATCAATTTCTCAGATGCTTCCTAGTTTCATGCATTAAATGTTTGTCTAGTGAAACTACTACGAGGAAAAAATGAAAAGTGTATTCAAAAGTCACTAATGTGCTTACAAATATTTTGCTGTTCAATTTTTCCACATTTTCAATTAAAATGATTGTGGCATTGATGTGATCATTAAAGGTCCAACAGTCTATCTCGCACTGCCCCTTTCCAATTACCATTTGAAACTCCACATTGGCAATAAAGTAACTTTTCAAGTCATTTTTGTGCGAAATGACACCCAAAACAGCAGCAATTGCAGCGGTTCCCTCGGCCTCCTTTCGATTGCACTCATTTATGGCTTCGTTGATTCGATCAATTTCTGAAGTCAATATTTTCGATTCATACTCACAAATAAGACGCTCTCTGCGCACTCGGTTGTATTTATCCCAGTATGAGCGAGGGCAATCCTTTGGCATCAGCATTGGATCCTCAAAATCGTAAATGGCCATTACAACCATTCTACCAATTTCCCCGTTCTCCCTCGCAAAGACTCGTATGTTATTAGAACGCAGAGCTTTCACCATTGTATCGTAGACGTCGGCTTTGTTAAAACCTTTTAACGTAAGTTTTGGTCTTTTCCTAGAAGAAAATCATGTTCTGGATAATAATTATTTATTTCAAAAGTACTTTTGTTTATTTTCATAGCTAATGTGTAAAAGTAAGTACTTGTAGTTTTTGTAGAAAAATTCAAAGTATTGCCCTACGTCACCCAAATCTCGTCTGAAAGTGCGTTCAAAATCCTTTTGTTTGTCAGCCACTTTGAAAATGGCTTCCTCACATTCAAACTTTTTGCTCTCTAGTTCAGCTACCATACTTTGAGAACCTTTCATGGATGTCTTCATTTCACCAACAAGTCTCCTAAACAATTTGGTGTACAATCATGATGAACAGTCTAAACAAAATCTGTGTCTTAACGTAGAATAATATTAGGTGCCCTTAATATTCATTTACGCAATTTCTTTTTCTTCTTTATCCAATTCATCCATCATTCTGAGCTGTCTAATGGCGCGGAGAATACGAATTTCCTCCATTTGAACATTTTGTGTAAATTGAAATTTCATCAGGGAAAGTTCATAGACTCTCAAATCAATCGTGTTTATGTCCATCTGCAAAATGGAATTGGTCAAAATTATGGGTATAAAATATTTCCCGGATTACGCACAAACACAAAAGGGCTAGAATTTTTTTTATTACAGCATTTGCACGATACAGCCTTCCCAGTTCCTCTTCTAGTTCTTTGATAAGTTCAATCCTTGCTTTTTCTAATGCTTCCACAGCTTCTGCATACTGCAGCGATTGAAGATACTCTTCCAAAGTGAACTCTAACGGGTCTTTTTCTAGCATAAATGGAGGTTTTGGAATGTCGTTGACTAAAATCTCTTCCCGCTTGACTTCCAATCTGTTATCCATCATTACATAGAGAGCTTTCTTACGAAACTCTGCCATTCGAGTTCGCCTTCTAGCCAAATCTTCCAGACGACGCAATTCCTCTAACCGCCTTTGTTCCGCTGTCAAGTACTTTTCAACTGGAATCTATAAAAGTATACTATGCAAATTAATCTAGACTTTAAAGCGGGAATGGTGATACAGATACCCATGTCAGATTAGATGCAAAAGTTTGCATGTTTAGGGTACCTCTTCCTTCGTGACAGTAAATATTTGAGACGGATCCTCCAAAATTTGCCATTTTTCATCCAAAATGTCCAGGTCAACTTTGAGGTAGTAGTAAATCTCTCTGATTCTCTCATTCCTGTCTGACATTTTACGAAGATTATAGCTTTTGCCATTTCTGAGTAATTCAAATTGACGATTGAAGAATTTCTTCAACTGATAAATCTCAGACTTGAAGAAAAGAGATGAAAAGAATTATTTTTTAAATAAATACCATAAATTTTTTAAACCATTTTACGATAATTTACCGCAATAATGTAATGATGCCTCCACAATTCATGCCGACTAGCCAAATCAAATTGAGAATATCGGTAGGCCGCAGGTTTAAATTGATACATATCCACTAACTCTGATAAGCTGCTTCCATAAAATATGTTATTTATATTGTCAAATCTCTCTTTGTAATCATCATCCATAGCCTCAAACTTTAATTGCTCGACAATGGCAACTGCTTCATTCTCTGGACCACTTAAATCATCTTCTTCATCAAAAACAACATCTGGCATCCTCTTAAACTTCATCTTTTTCCTTTGTTTTACCACCATTCGCAACTTTGTCGGTTTTGCTTCTGGCTTAAGTGCGCCATCAGCAGTTTTATGAGCCATTGAGGGGGTACTTTCCAAAGTTACTCTTTTCATAGAAGGCTCCAAAAGTACTTCAATATCCTGTCGTCTATCATCCCCTGCAGTGAATCCAGGACCAAACACACCCTTTGGATGATAATATGACTTGGAAGGTTTTATATTTATCATAAAGTCTCGGCGCGACTGCTCTTTAACTTGACTTTCTGTATTGAGTACTGAGGACTGTGCAGCTGCGGCTGCATGTCGTTGTTGTTCCCGTAGATGCTCTGCATGTTCTTCTTCCTCCAGCAACATTCTCTTTAGTTTTTCCACATAGCCTTCACCTTGCGCATCTGCATCTTCCTTTGCTTTATCTTGTGCTGCCTTTCTCTTTTGTAAGAATTTTGAAGCAGCTTTGGTCGTTACACTCATAACCCCGGTCAATGCACCAATTTTTGATTTGCCGCCACCTCCCCCCTCACCTCTTGCACCATCCATGCCATCTTCAGGTATTTGGATACCAAGTTCATCGAAAACATTTTTGAAAAATTCATCATCAGACTTGTCAGAGTCACTAGCCTCATAGTCATCGAACCGTATGGTTGGGTCAATCGCCATTATACTCCTAATATGATGTCAGATAGGCGTGACCGTTTCTTTATTGGTGGCATAAACTGCATTTCATGCTGGAGCACTCGGAGTGCGTTGGAGTTTGCTGTGCGGAGGGTTTCTTCTTCTTCTTGTTCCAGCCTTAGTTCCAACCGACGCCAACTTATGGCTTCGATAACGGGACCATCATAAAACTCGCTTTCTGAAGCTAGTGAGTAATTGCTTACTTCAAGTTTTTTTCTAAAACCCATTAATGTCATCCCCTTATGTTCAAATCGTTCCCACACCAGATGTTTCATGGCGTTTATCTTGGCTCGTCTGAATTTATTCCGAACTGTCATTTGAATATGAGCAATTCGTTTCATTTTTTCTGCCTTTTCCTTCAGACGAGGTTCACGATCATCATCAAAATTAAACTCTTTAAGATCAACTTGGTTCCCTTCTTCTCTCTGTCTGTTGAAAGACATGAGATCCTCCATCTGCAATGATTTCATCAACTTCATTAGTATACTGACACCAGTGACACCGTTGTTCATGGCACTGTAGTAAATACTCATATGTACACCGACAGTGCTTAGTAAATTGATTTTACGACCAATAGTTCTTGGCAAATAATAGCGTCTGTTTTACCACCACTCGCTTACCAGAGCAGTAAAACGTGCAAACTCTTCTCGAATGCCTTCAGCCTTTGGTACATGCCACCTATGCAACAAGGTTTTTTCATATTGGGAGAAAAACTCAGGTTCCGTATATTCCTTCCGTCGGACAGCTTTGGAAAAATGGATAGCACTTCATAAGGTTTTATTTGTATCACACAACAATAGGATTTGAGAAATTATAAAGATCAAATTTGTACTACAAATAATACCATGATGAACGGTTAGAACATCACCAACATCTAAACCTTCATACGGTTTTGCTTCCCTATCCGGTTGGATACGAATATCGGGATCACGTAGCACTGAGAGTTCAACATTTTTCGTACTTTCTGTTTCCATCATCAATGCTTTGCTTGCTTCGGAAAGTTCCCCTTCACGCTTTTTCCCCGCCTTTTCCCTGGTAATCGCGGGAGATTTAGGAGTTGCTGACCGTTTCGAACTACGACTGTCACTTGATTTAGCTTTCGGTTTGGCGGTCTTCTTTTTGATTTTGATTTCCGAATCCAGTTTGTCTTCAGTTAGAATTTGCTTCAGTATCTTCACTTTACCCCGGGTTCGGCCTGCTCTCTTTGCTTGTGCCTTTACTCTATTTGCTGACGCAGCTTCTGCAGCTGCCAACATTTTACCTGCTTGACCACCGTGAAACTTTTTGATTTTCTTTTTTGGCTTGGAGGCTGACTTTTCGTCTTTCCTTTTTTTCTCATCTGCATTCTTTCCAAACATCATTGCCAATATTTTGGCAGCTTTTTTCATTTCTCCAAAGCCTTTGGGGCCCTTTTTGCTCGCATCTACTTTAGGTTCTTCCACAGGAGTAACGTCAGCAGCAATCGTTTCTTCTTCGGTCTCTTCAATTTGTTCTACTTCCTGGGTAATGGTCGCCTCTGTTGACTCTTCCACCTCAATATTTGATTCAGTTGCAGCTGCCGCAGTTACGTCATCTTTTTTGTCAATTGCTTTAGTAGACTTATCTTTTGCCATTTGTTTTCGTCTTATCCTCTCACTCAAGATTCCTTTCAATGCGGTACTAGTTGGAGTTACTGCTGTTTTTGCTAAAGTTGTGGCAGTTTTCTCAGGTCCTTCCTGTTGCGCCTTAAGTGTCGCCGCAGATTCTACCTTTGGCTCAGGTTTTACTGCGGTTTCTTGAACCTTGGATAGCAACTTTTGTACAGCGTCCGTTTCGCCAATTTTCTGTTTCTTGTCAGATGATTTTGACGTTTTTCTGGTCTTGTCAGATGGGCGCTTATTATTGGGGTCGCTTTTACGAGAACCATCCTCACCGTCGGATGGTTTAACCTCTCCGTCACCTTTTGCACTGCCCAAAGGTTCCATTACCGGAACGGTTGGAATTTGCTGTGAAATGGTTGCATCGATTGGTATTAGAAGACTTGATTCGGTTACTCCCTCAATGCCCTTGGCATTCGTTTCTTTCCTCCCTGCTCCGGGATCTGAGTCTGTCGATTTTGAATCTGAAGTAGGAACGGCAGTTGGGGTGTCTTCAGTAATTGTCGGAGGAGCCGTTGCGGATACTGTTGTATCTCCTTCTGTAATATCTCCATCAGCTGGAGGGGGTCCTCTTGGGGTTGCTTGCTCATCAGTTTCTGTGACATCAACTCTTTGGGTGTTATCGGTGCTACCAGTTGCCTGTATTTCATCTGTTGTTATTGAGAGTCGCTTTTTGGTACTTTCTTCATTTTCCTTTTTGTCTGCCACATCTGCATCTTCGAGAGTAGGACCTGTCGTTTCATCAACAGTCGCTTCATCAGCTTTCTGACGGTGCTTCTTTCTCAGGGTAGACTTGAGCGACTTTCTGGGTCCATATTTAAATTTTTCACCAGCATTTTCTGCCTTGGGAACTTCTGCACCCGGTACAGCTTCATCTTCATCTGAAGTTTCATCTTCAGGCGCGTAAAAGTTTACCGGATCCTGATGATCGATTTTCACTTTGATGTCAGCAATTCTGTCCATAAACTCATCACCAGCCTTGTAGAACTCTTGATCAATTAGATACGTCCCAACTTGATAATCGATCAATTTGGGACGGTCGTACCCTAACGTTTGCCAATCGGGTTCCTTTGGTTTAGCACTGTTATTTTGAAATAACCGTTAAAAAATCAGCCACATTCTTGTGTGAGCAGTTACTTTTTAAGGTTACACTTACTAAAAACGAACACGACTAAAAGTACCATCATGACCTAGGGTTATCACTTGAGACCCATCCAAACTGACGATCCCTTCTTTAATCCCCCCATCGCTGTAACAGTGTGTTTGAGCCCTTGTCAAAGTGTTCAAAACCATAGGGAGTTGTGTTTTCTTTTTTGGGATCACGGGAGCGTCATGGATTTGAATGTAACCGTCTTCAAAGAAGGTAAATAATTTGGTGCCTTGGAAGAACATGAACAGCACATCACATTTGATTCGATGCTCTACCAAGTACTCTGGCTCCTGTTGATTTAATTGCAAATTGTTTCAAAAATGGCGCAGTAGTAAAATTAGACATGAATACACATGCATAAATATTTTTTAAAGGGTCTAATTAGATTGGGCTGGGTCAAACTTTTTAGAGTTGAAAGAATCAGATTCCCATACAGTAGATCCAAGTGACCCAACCCAATCTAATCAAGCGTACATGCCATACCTGCAGATTTAACCACTGGTTCTAAAGGAGGAGTCCCGAGACAAATGCAAGAAATAAAACACATTGGAAAATTAAAATATTATTAATTTTGTATACAATCATTTACACATAAAAGGAAGTTTAACTTGTCGTGCATATTTACATCGTCACAATAAGGAACCACTCCGAGTTGCTTTTTAATTGGGTAAAACGCGTACAAGAATTTTTTCATTCGACTCGTGCACATAGCTGTCACAGGGTTGTCTACAATCTGAGATGCCACTACCATCAAGCGATCATTACGCAAACTGAAATTGATGATAAATGCAATTACACCATAATCTGAAGTACTCTTCCCACTCATGTAAACTTGGAAAGTATTTTCATCCTTTCCACATCCTGGAACGGCGATATATACTATTTGAGCCTGTCATGACAAAATGATTCAATCGAATTGTTCAATGTGCCATATTATTGCGAATGGAACAGGTGAATAGAAAACTTACCG
>JAHZMZ010002803.1:0-11525 GCA_027743805.1 Lepidocyrtoides sp. E14 | reverse complement strand
AAATGGAGACGGAATGGTAATATAGTGATGATGATGATGATGATGCTGATCGAAATAGAAGAGTGTTCCCACTGGTGCATGTGTATGAACTGAGGGGCAAAATGTATAAAAGATGGAGAAAACGAGATGGCAGAGAGAAAGTGCCTTTGTTTGAGACACTTGCACTTTTCAGCTGTGTGTGCACGTTCTTAGGATACTCCATTATTGGACACAGGAGAGTTAGCAGGAACATGCATGAAAGAACTATGCCAATCCAATAAACTAATGCATTTGTTACAGGTTCTGTGCTCTTTTTAGATCGTCTTTTCCACTATCGTTCTCTTTTTTGCTATCATGGTGACGGTAGTAGAAGTAATGTAATATAAGGTGAAGGTAATGATAATAATAATAGGAATATATAGGGGTGCTTTTAGAGCCAGTGATGACTACGAGATAATATTATAGTTGTAGTGGCACCAATAATAATAACATGGAATCATCATCCAAGCAGAATAAAAACGGAAAATTCATCCAAACCGTATTATCCTCACCAGACAAAATAATACAGGTACCTAAAATACCTACTTGCACTTATACTGTAGGTGTCCTATCCGAATTTTGCAGGGTTTACTTCTGGACTTTGTTCAATTTACAATTTTAATATAGTTCCAACTTCCAACAGGCATACAATCCGACCTACATATACATGCATGCATGGTGACGTACATACTTTTCTACGTACATAAACAGGTAGAATGGCGTTTAATAACGCAATACCTATTCTATGACGACCCTGAATGCATTATATCCATGTTATTGCATGACTATCGGACTCTTTTCTATTGTCAAGTCCTTCAACAACGACTCCACTGCAAAGAGTCATAAACGTAATGGACCTTGTTGCTCCCTTTATCCCTTCTCTCATTCTTTTACAATACTTATTTGACATACTCAATGACTGGTTATTATGATGAGGAAAGAAAATGAAAAGAGCGCATAATACCATCAACACTACATACTATTTAAAGGCCAAATGAATAGAAGTACTACACGTCGTCCATTCCATCCGTAAAATGCGTCAGCTAGTAACTTGTATTCTTGATGTTTCTGGTGTGAGTATCTTCCGAGCTCGGGATAAAATCATAATAATGATGATACTGGCTTGCTGACAGCGGTGTGATGCAAGGCTAGTAAGTAATAACAATAATGAGTGATATATATGGTGCTGATGATGATATGAGCCGAGTCATGACATATCAATAAAAGTAATAATGATGGTTTGGGCAGGGCCTTCGAATGAAAAGCTTGGTATCAAAAGCCTGTGTAGAGATCCGCACTAATTTGGCATTTATGATTCAATGAATAGAAGCATGAATAGGACGTGAAAACGTGAAAAGATATTTTTATTATTGCTGTGCTCCAAACTAGTAAAAGAATTCTACTAGCTTTAGCATCATCATTCCCAGGTAGAAGCGTTATTGTGAGAATGTGTGCGATAATGTAGACAGAGGAAACATGGATATTTTCATAACAAACACTACGCACGGCTCATCACATTACGTACATGTATTAATTTTTTTTTTGCTTTTCACCTTTTCGTCTAAATATATGTTTGCTATAAGCAGCCACTACTAAAACTGTGGAAGCTTTTCTACTTTTCAGTGATAATGGTTGATGATTCTGCTGCTGCTTTTTGCGCTCTTTTTTTGCATAACAACATCACTATTTGTTGTTTGGGTTGCACTTACACGGGATGGATTCCCTCCTTGAGTTTGATGATGATGATGATGAGTATGATGTCGAAAGAGGCTGGGAAAGTAACGAGAGACTTAACTAATGTGCATGCGTTTCTTCTTGAAGAGGTTACATTTAGAGTGTATTTGTTGCGTAGTTTGTAATTCGCTTTCAATGGATGAAAAAGAAGTAGAGTGGTCTTTGTGGGTTTGGAATAGTGAGTGAAAGTAAGAAGTATGGCTTGCTGCAGTGTCAGTTGGAGTGGTTGACTACCTGCTGGGATTTTACTCGTTGTAAAATAATAATAATGATAATAATATGAACCAGCCATATACTAAAATCATAAGAATTCTTCTCTCTTTTTATATCAAGGTTGCATCTTTCCACATCGTCGTGCTTATTCACCACAATTCATTCCACTTACTGTTTCTCCATGAAAAAGAGGCAAGCAAGCAGTCAGGCCGAGTGGCATATAAGAAAGTAGCGCAAGTTATTCCAGAAACACATCTTTAATTGAGTTTGTTGTAAAGTTTCAGATTGAATTGTCAAACCGTTCCCCGATGCTGCACACGAGAATAAAGTGGCTAATATTATTATTGTTATTATGCTACTGTGGAGTTTATGTTCCATTAAAATAAATGTTTAGTGGTTTTTTTGAGCTATCGCTATCATGGGTACACAGCAGACGGACACATGCAACAGAAAATGTAGCAGAAAAATAAATGAAGTAACTTGCGTACGTCCCTAATCCAACAATACAAACTGAGGCAACAGTGTGATGAGAAAGATGAAGATGATAAAAATTATTATTGTACTTTTTAAGCTATTATCAACCGCTTCAGTGTTGAGCACGTTTCACTAGAGTGGACATGCAAACTTTGTGAAACGCTTAGCTTAATAGGGTAATACGCATTTGTAGAAACAAACATAAAGGCGCAGTTATTAAACAAGTAATTATTTTAGTGAAATAGGGAGAACTACTGAAAGTAAATAAGGCTGACTGTTACTTTACTTTTGCCATACTCCAGTTCCAGTAGAAACTTTTCATTTACAAAACATTAGAAAGAAACACAAGTAGCAGCCACCTGAACCTTAAGTAATTGACTTAGAATGAGATGCAAAATTTCTGTGGTGGTGGTGGAGAAAGATTCAAAATAAAAGTAATAAAAAAGTTTGGTAACGATGATGATGATGATGATACTTTGGAAAGGTATGTAGCGTGAATTGTAATTGTGTAAGCAACACGATTTTGCAATTACTTCGATGAAAAAATGAAACTCATCAAATCTCTCTCACTCTCTCTCTCTCTCTCTGTTTACCTCTCTTTCCGCCTTGTAGATAGATCATTAATTTTCTTCTAGGTTGCCAGAACTACAAAGGCAAAACTGAGAGACCTCAAGTTGTCTTGCTACTTCATATTTTTTCTCATTTTCCTAAATTCCAGAAAAAAAGTAAGTAAATGATGATGATCATCATCTCCATTCAAACTATCTGCGTTTACATCAGTACACTAGTTGTATATTAAATGAATATATGTACATAGCTATGTACATTTCTTGGTAAATTTATCTTAATAACTCCAGTGCTTTCACTTCAATTCTGCAAGAGATCCTATTCTGTTTAATTTGGACAGCATTATTGCTCCAGTTAGATTTATCCATGCTGTTGCAGGCATACGATAATTGAGAGGCAAATTGGAACGTATAAAATATATTCTGTCTGACTTACGATAACGATGTCTAACTCAAGGGATATATGTATGTATATACCACATGTCTACTTTCTTCTAGTACATGTAACTAGTATAATATTACAATATTTTTTTTCTCATCATGTGTATATATACCCTGCGAGAAGACTAATCGACGATGGATGAGTTTGCCTTGTAAAAGATATGATGATGATGATGATGATGATGATTGGAGAAAGGCTGAATGATACGAATAGGCATAAAAGTCAGGATTTTTTGTTCTCATTGAGAAAAGAAAGCTGTTTGCTGCTGCTGCTGCTTCTGCTGGCCTTGCCACTAGCCATACAAGGATGCCAGCTATAGCGATTCAATAAAAAGCTAACCAAAAGGGAAAACTTTCGCTGACAATAAGAGAAAAGAGCTCTACACTGCCTACATATATTGCATAGAGGAAAAGATATCGATATAGAGAGTTAGGAAAAAAAGGAATGAAAGAAACGATTTGTGTTGCATCACTCTGTATAAATGTGTATATGGTGATGTTGGTTTTTAGGATGTACTCTTCTTTTTTCATGAGAATTGCTGAATATTATGTATTGAGAAGCTGCTCCTTCATACCATTCACAGTAAACCATATAGGCACACACATTCATTTTGTTCATCCATTCTTTTTGCCAATTTCTCTGTCCGACCAAGAGGCTCCTTTTATTCCCCACAAGTTTCACACAAAAGAATGGTCTTTTATCTTTCTCAACTTTTTTCCTTAGCCTTTGGATTTTTTTTTCGCTTTCGTCTTCCAGTACATTAATGTGTACAGAGGTTCTGTATATGTATTTTTATAATGGAAAATGGAAATGGAGTGCATGTTCCATTTACTGACTTTCTCTTACTTTTTTTCTCCTTGTAAAACATTATGTTATGAGCATGTTGCTACTGCTGGTAGTGACAGTCATATCAGTTGAATTGAGTCGATGAGGAGAGAAGAAAGTAGAAATGGGAGAAGTTGACGAAGAAGAGATAATGCATGGGTTGCTTCGGATTTATCCTTTCCCCTGGTCTTTTGTTCCCCCAAAGTTATACGTTATTATGCGTACGTTTGAAATATTGTGTGCACATCAACGTTGTCGTCGTCGTCGTCATCCTTCTTCAATATGCTCCATGCTAAAGGACATCGACAACTTGGATAGAAGAACGATGAAAGGTTTCCTGTCAGTGGAAGATAAATACGTACAAATAATATTAACATCGTCTCCTACATACGTTTGCTTACACATAATACTTACGTAAACTGCTTTACCGATACTATCCTGAGAAGACAGAGGGATACAATGAGACAGCGCAAGAAAGAGTTTTTGGACAAAATGATGATAGTCTTCCGCTTCTTCTTCTCCCATTCTTCAGTTTTCTCCCGGTCTTGATAAAAAAAATGCTTTTGTGCTCCCATCTTCTTGAAAGTACATGTTTGCATTTTGATCATTATGCCTTTACCTATACCATATGCAAAATTGCTTATTATTATTATTATTGTTGTTATACCAATTGATAATATTACCATTTTCCATCTTGTTCAAGAAGTGGGTAACTGTGTACCATGCTGTCATGATCATAGAAAGACGGTTATATTATTCAGATCATTCAAGTCAGTGGAATATGTATTGCATTTTAGATGTGGTTGTAATGCGTCCTCTTTGGCCCGTTGACTGGAGAAATACTCTCTCTCTCCCTCTCTCCTGTACTGTTGCCGCGCTTTTTTTCAACGTAACTTGAACATTTCCAAGGTACAAGTTACTTGAACAAAGTTCTATCCCATCGCTTACCTACTTGGCTATTTTTTTTACTACCACCACCAACGTGTACTTTTTTGTTCCTATAGAGAAATGCACGTACTCTTTGTCTAAGTATCTCAGCAGAAACAACTCGGTTTACTTTTCTTCTGCTCACACAAGAGCCCATATATTTATAGCGGAAGTGGGATAAATAGAGAATCCCATTTGAGATGAAACAAGAATCTCTTTACCACTCAGCTCACACACACAATCCTCCATACAACAAGAACTATGAACCATTCTTCTCTAGTCTCCCCCTCTCTCTCTCTCTCTCTCTCATTCTCTGTCTTCTTTCTTTTCTCATGTGCAAGCAATTCTCTTGTCTACAACAACATGATTCGGGTCTCTCCGTTTTCTCTTTATATGTTCATTTATAGAGGTTTGTATATATTTATTGTGTAGGTACATAACACGTAATGTAGACATGGTATGTACGTTTTTATTTCATGCTACTTCTTCTACTACACCAGAATCTTGGATGAATGCTGAGTTGCATGCAAGCCTGCTTAGAAGGGTGCACGTAACTTGGAATAAGGCATTCAATTCATGAAGTTGAATTTGCATTATTTCATGAACGCTCTACACCGTTCCTGCTCCAATTACGAGTGCAGCCAGTCAAGCTTCTATCTTCTTCTTTTTTTGCGAGTGAGAGGATAAACGCATCTACTGCTGTTTCTACATAAAAAATATATATATAATGTATGCACATACGTGTTGCGTTCCCCTTCTCTGAGAGTTCTAATCTTCTACAAGAAGTGGAGAAGAGATGACTACTGGAGGAAAAGAAGATGCTCTGAAATGGATTACGTATGGGAAACAATAGAAAAAGTGAGACAAAGTGTTCTCGCTCACTTGAAAGTGAAACTGTTACGGTTGTGTACTTGCTTTTTTTGGCTGAAAGTTTTACTACTTGAGCAGAATGAGAAAAAAGACTCTTTCAAATAAGTTAGTCAACTAGAGAAAAAGTAGGTAGAGTGAGGAGGAAACAAAAATAGAATGTAGAGAGAAAAAGGAAACTTGAATATATACAATGAATGAAAATGTAGCTCAACGATGTAATCCAAAGCTTGATTTTTTTTCTGTTCAACTTAATTTTAATTTTTCTTTTGCTGTCAGCTGTAATAATAATAAACTGATAGGCAGGTAAATTTAAAAATGAACTTGGCATAGATTAGAATCGTGTAATGGAAAATATGATTCGTGTTGGATGAAACGGTGTTTTGAACGCGTACATGCATTTCGTTTAGAGGATACACGCCTCAGCTTGAGAATGTGTTGCGACATCACGGCAATTTTTACTGTGACGAGTGAATATTATCCCAGAATGGAAACACGGTTGCTGTAGTATTTCAGACATTGGACAAATTTGCATTCGTAGTAGCTAACTTATTACATTCGGATATAAAAGTCTCCCGACATTGCTTTAGTAAATAGTTGCATAGAAAGTTGATAAAAGCTTGCTAAGTTTTGTTCAAATAAAGAGCCATTAAAACATGTGCGCATACTCTTCTTATGAAGTATAAATATTTTATAACCTATGAAATTTTCACCGCCGTTTAAGCATCTTGTAGTAGCCAGAACTGGTTGCAAGTAAATGCATTTAAACGACTGAACTATAGTAATATGTACTGACGGAAAAGGCAACAATCATTACTATCAACTTTGTATGAATCGAACCCTTTTGTAACATGTCAGGGTTTTCCAAACTCCACTAAAAATTATTCTCCTCCGTGTCAAAGTCCATGGAACACTTTAAGCAAACTAGAAAGCCAGAAAAAAAAGATTCATATGTCATCAAAAAGGGAGAAAAAAGTGTCAGTAGCGACTGTAATACAGGATCCAGTTTACAGGAACAAGTTGAACGTGTATCTAAAAAGCTGACTACTTACATAAGCAACAAAAAATGGTAGTGGTACACCAGAGATGTTGAGCGTAAGCCCCACCATAAAAAGCGACATGCACCAATTTATATGCATGTATACATAATATGCATCCCTTTTTTCAATGCTATTCCTACTACTACGGCTGCTGGCCCTTTTGAAAGAATAGTCAATGTAGAATTCAACCTTTAGAATCAGAATCATCACATCGTCGTCGTCATCATCATCATCATCATCGTCATCGTAGTTTTTCCTCTCTACTGCTTCTCTTGTTACTACTTCCAACGCCACCACTACTAGTAACTAGTATTGGTACAGCAGCCAAGACTATAGTTCTACTACACACGGTTATTCTATTTTATCTGCTGACGTTACTATTCTTCTTGTTCTCGTCCTCGTCTCTTTTTTCCTTTTCATCTTTTCTCTCCTTTCCCTCCTCACAATAGAAAATGCTGATGGTGTACTTGTACGAGAGAGTGAGTGGAAGCTATCAGTAGTAGAAGCTGCTATAGCTAGCTGATGTTCCTACTGCTAGTATTGCTCTCCTTGCCTTTCTCTCGCTTTTTTCTCTCTTCTTTTTCCCTTTCACTAACAGTCTCTCTATTTTCAGCTTACACCACTTTCATTCATTCTCCTTCTCCTCTTACTAAACGCAGTTTTATCACGCCTATTCATATAACCTGATACGTATCTCTAAAATAGATTGAATACCACACGAAATATGCATGTACTTCACTAAATACGGTTTCACTTTTTCGTCTTTTTTTCTCCTTCATTTTCTCTGTTTTTTTCCCACAAAGCAATTTTAACTACGAATGTAAGTACTTCTGCTATATGATATTACTGCTTCAGGCTAGGCTACACCGTCGAAAAACTCATCATCGATAATAATGACAGTGGTATTTAGCGACTGTAAGAAGAAGCGTAGAGGCAGCAGTAGGAGAGAACAAGTCAAGTGACTTCCTCGCATCACTTTACTTTGCAGTCAGAATTGCACACTAACTCACAACTTGTCAAGGGCTTCTTTGTTAACAACTACGCATATACATGCTTAACACAAGGTTAACCAGACATAATTGAGTGCGTGTTGAATACACTTCTTTTCTCGGATCGCATGCTTTACAGTACCGCTGTACTCATAAAAATAATATATAAAATAGCGCAAGGGAACGTTTCTTTTGGAACGAGACCACTGAGCGGTTTCCCTAGCTTTCACAAAAACTAGAAATTGCAGTTTCCCCTCAAATCTTGCATATGTTACGTATTACCTGGGTCTCGCGAGACTCCTTTAGACCTAAATCACACCATCCAACACAACTCAACTAGTAGATGGATTTTGCATTCAGGGTCAGATGGGTGGAAAATCTCATCTTTCCTTCATCCCAATTTCCTGAAACTGGTTTTTTCATTTTTCACATCAAGTTACATACAACAATTAGTTCTAGGAATTTTATTATAAGTGTGCAACCCAATTATTTTTTACTGAACGCAAACGCTAAATTTCTCTCTAGAAGACTATTACTACTCAGACTTTGGCCGTGACTTGAAGATGCATCGAAGAATTACAGGTATTTAGATGGATAGATCTTTACTACCTTTTACTGTTCATGTTGACGTCCCAGTGTAAAAATCCTTCAAAAGAGTGTCAGGTAGCACACCGACTGCACAAAATAGGAAAACTCGTATATGAGAGTTAACCCTTGTCTAGTGAGTGAGACACATTGCTAAGCTCATCAAATATTTTATCTGGAATAGTAAATATTTGAAGAGATGCTAGATGGTTCTCTTTCAAAAGTGCAATGTTGATTTCGTCGTACTAATGTAATTCTAAGGTTGCATGCACATCAATGGTGAGTTCATTTGAAAGCGATAGTAAACAAATTTAGAAAGAATAATAATATGCACATTGCAAGGCTGAACACATACAAGGAGTATTTTACCAAGATATCGGCGTTCCTTTCATAGGTATTTTAATTTGTTCAAACGAATGCCAAATAAATTTTCATTTCTTAAATAGACATATATAGAACTTCCGTAATTTTGATTTGAAAAAAGTGATTCTTTTACAAATAACAACACATGACATATTGGTGGACCAAAATTAGTAGTCACAGGCAAGTGTTGGTGGAGCCATAGAAAAGAAAAGTAATACGACTCAATGGATGTAGGTATAGTGAAAAGGGAAGGAAAGGGGATGCATATAACTGGATTGATATTACTTTTATTATTACTACTATGGTCGTTGTCTTCTTTTTCAACAGCATCCCACTCTGCCTGTTGTCTTCACTTTCATGATGATGTCCCTATTTCTCTCAACAATGAAGACAAACTGCTGGAAATTGTACATTGGTTAACTATTGTATGAACATTGGTTGAGAAACAAATGTACGCCAAAACACACTCGGTATTTTTTTCTCCAAATTTATACAAACGATGTACAGATTATAAGGGAAAAAAAGTTCGTTTCTTGTGCAAATGCAAAGCTCTTTGATAACGCTGAAGAGAGTGAAGTATATTTTTACACGAGAGAGAAGATGAAGAGAGAATAAAGGACAAAAGCGAGTTGTAGTAGTTGGAGTAGTATTACATTGGACGCTGAATGAAGGATGGAATAAAAGACCCTGAATTTTTTTTTCTCTCTATACTGACTTTACTTGCTCTTCTACTACTTACCGTCCGCTGTTCGCTTCGACTACACAAAAAACAGTGTGTGGTCTGTTGTTCAAAGATACATAAATACATGTTTATATTTATTATTATTGCGCCACTCCTGCTTGCTACTACTACTACATGCAACAACCACTTTATGTATAAATTTTCTTCGGTTTTCCTCAGTTAGTTCCACCATTATTACTGACATCAGAAGAACTGGAACGAGTACTTCAGCCACTACTGTTCCTCCTTTTTCTTACTTTTTTTCTCAGCTTTTGATCAATATTTTCAAGTGTGGTACTTCAAGCATTGAAAATCTGTACAAGACTCAAGTATTAAATAAAAAAAACATCAGAAAGCAAGTTGCATAAGTTTTTTTATGAATAAAATTATTTTTGAAACGAATGCATGTACGGAAAACCCATGATGGGAACAGTTTTTTTTTATAGCCTAAGATATTGAATAAACCTATGTGCATGCATAATATATTTGAATGTGTACGTAACAAAGTAGAGAAAACTGAAAGAAAGAGAAAAGAGGGAATGAGCAAGCAAGGGACATGGAGAAGATAATGAATGTGGGCATATTTATTTATTTTTCTACTTGTATGCATTTCATAATATTATGTGTGTCTGTCTGGTGGCTGGCTGGCTAGCTGGAGAGAGAGAAAGAGAGGAGAGAGAAACAAAAGTCTCGCATTATTATTCTGTCCGCTGTTTGTCCAATGTATACAACATGCAGAATTAAGAGCTACCATCGCTACTATGCCAGCATATTATATCTGTTTTAGCTACCCGGGAGGTTTCTTCCTTATTCTTCTGCTCTTTCAGCCTTTTTTTTGCTCTTGTCCCTCTCTCCGTTCTTTCTCTTTCGTCCATTTTCCCGTATTTTTTTCGTGTATGAAGCATTTTTCACTTTTTTACTATTTATATTCTTCTTTGGCCAGCTCTGTGTTCAAGATAGGCTTTCTCTCTTTTTTCGCTCTCCACTTTTTATAGTTACATAAATATCCATGTTTATAAGATGTGTGATTTTTTATCGCTGCTATAGAGCAAAAAAAGAGTAAATTTAGGTATGGTGCATCCTTATACTTTCGCAATTCCCCAAAGCTACAAAATATTATGTTGGATGATACGGTTCATGCTATATGATGGCTAGTGTTAATATAGTGTGCATGGTTAGCACAATATTAGTGAAAGCCACTAGTAGCTGGTCATACAGTAAAAGTGAAATTGAAGCAAAAATGGGTACTCTTTGAAAGATAAGTAAGTAGAAAGGAGCAATAGTGTGATGTATGAAAATGGCGGCTTTCTGGCTCGGGCTATTCTTTCTTTCTCTCTCTCTCTACCTTGCTGTCACTTTAATGTTAGAGTAATAACAAAATGTTTTCATAAGGAATTCCGTGGCAGTAGTTGGATCCTTTTATAGCGATTCTTTCCCTTTCAATCTTCACAAAAAAAATTCTTCTTCCACTCTTTGCTCTTTTGACCATGATTATGATGATGCAAGTTCATGGTACATAATACTTTGTAAGTAATAAAGATATGCTTAATGTTATAAGCATCATGGTCACGTCAAAAAATATACGAGTGCAAAAGTCCTTTTTAGAATGGGATTCATATGAATACTGTTATTAGCTTCTTTCATTGAGTTAGTGTATAAAATCGTCTTGTTCGTCCACTCTTTTGTCTGTGCGCTTCCTTTTCAAAGAGCGATAGCAGACTTTTACCCCTATTCTGGCCCTTGCATTTTCTCGAAAGCTCA
>JAHZMZ010002802.1:0-24312 GCA_027743805.1 Lepidocyrtoides sp. E14 | reverse complement strand
TTAGAAATTTAAAAGCGAAATGAGGTGCTCAATAATTGTCTTATTGCCAATTGGCTACCACCACAAAGATCATCAGTTCTATGATGCGAGTATGCTGACTTGAATTCATGATTCCGGATGTAATAACACTATACAGCTTTTTTTTTTATTCGAAAGGCAATTTAAGTTGAAACTTGAAACTGTGTATCTTAAAAACGTACGTGTATTTAGATTGCAGGTAGACTGTGATGAGACACGATTTTGCATGACCAGTCACCACCATACCACCACCGTGGTAATAATAGTAATCAAAAACATTTGCAGAGATGTTTAATATGATAAGTACGGTTCTTCTAACTGCCTACAAATAAAAGGTAAAATGATACATTCTGCGAGTAGGTATAATATGGTTTTTATGATGATATGAAAGATCACATTGTTGGCCTAGATCATCAATCATCACAATTTTTTATTATAGAAAATCACAGTTTGTTGATACTACAAAATGCATAAATGTAGGTGTAGTCAGAGAGTTTTGATATAAATGCATGTAAAATGGCCTGAATCCGTCCAACGCAATGTAGTTAAACAATTATTACTACGCACAGAAATTTCTTTTTTTTTAAAGAGAGGTGCACGTACGTACTCCCAAATACAAGGGTATTAAAACAAATGTCTTGTTGTTTGATGATCATATTAAAAAAAATAAATCATGCGCACGTACGACCTTGATGGTGTGTTGTTTTAAGTAGTTAAAGAAAAGTCAGTAAAAATGGTGAAATTCATTTTAGGATATGACCTACAAAAATACTCATGAGTTGATACAAAGTTGTACGCGTGGAATGAGTCAAGAACAACGGATTTTTAAAAGATTTTTTTTTATTTTAGACTTTTTATAGTCGATATGTATACTATGGTAAAAAGAAAATTTAAATGCATCAATTAAAAAAGTACACCTCATTTAAAAAGTTGCAAACGCAGAGTTACACGTAGATTGGATCATAAGAAATGGCATTTCTGATGTCAAGTGGAGCATCAGCCTCCACACTGTCAGCCTCCTCAGATTCATAAGAACCGGATATGTCATCGTCAGCAACCTCCTCAGAGGATCCGGGAGCTACAGAACTGTCGTATAAGAGGGCTGGAACACTACTTCTGTAATCATCTTCGTCATCATCATCGTCCCATCCCCAGCCGTGGCTCTGTTTTGGCTGCCATCCCTTTAAATGGAACAAGTACAATAGTAAATAAATGACCGGAAAAGTTCATGCCTTACATTTAGATACAATAACCCAAATATAATTTTCAAGCTAATGTAGGCCAGTTTCATAAATAAATGCTGTTTTTACCCAGCCTTGCGGTTTTCCCCATCCTGATGATTGTTGTCCCCATCCCTGAAGGATTTTAAAAAAAAGTTGGAGTCATTTCCTCATAATAACCTTTCATGTATTTATATTTGTTTTCTCATCTTTATTTCATGTTTCTGTACGTACCCATCCTTGTGGTTTGGGCTGGGGCTGCCAACCTCCCCATCCGTGATTCTGTTTAGGTGGTTCCCATCCCTAACAGTCATTTTGTGATTTAACTTTTCATGTATTTTTTTTTTTTTGTTTTTTTTCATCTTTATTTAATTTTTTCAAGTAATTACCCATCCTTGATTTTTAGGTTTGCCAATACGAATTCCTCCATACACCCCGATAGTGACACCTTTTGGTTTTTGCCACCCACCCCATCCTAAAGATATTTTTGGTAAAGACAGAGAAACAGTCTTGACTGGCCTCCATCCCCATCCTGTTCAATACAATTGAAACAATTTGTAGAGTAATTCTAGGTACATAGTTCCACAAAATACGTTTTTTTCATTTTTGTGCTTTACCTGTAGACAGAATTCTGGGATTATGGTGATGATGACGTACTGAAGAAACTGGCGCGAGAATGTAAGCTGTTTCTGAATTTACTGCTACTGCGAGCGCGGCCACTAGGGACGCCACTGCCTATGAAAAAAATTGAAAAAAGAAATCTTGTAAAAAAAACTCTCACTGACAACTTTCAAAAAATATCTCTCCAAATCCCATATAATTAGCCAATAATTACTAGCATGTTTACCAAAACAGGCTGCATTGTAAAATATCTAATTGAGTATCTGAGTTTGACCCCTCTTAATCCGTTCCAGTGACGGAAAGACAAAACGTTTATATAGCTACACTGTCCCGTAAGTCTGCATGCGTGCGACTCACTTACCAAAATGAAAATGAAAACGCTTTTTCCGATTCGACAGTAAGAAGAAAGTGAAAAGATTTTCCAGTTGAAATGATCTTTTTATATGAGTACCTTTACCAGCACTACCCCAAAGGCCGGCATCACTGTCAGTTTGCGAATGAGCAGACTCCAAAGGAGGAGAATTCTCTCTTAAACATCCCTGCATATTTTTCATTCTTACCCGATTCATCAGTAGAAGAAGAAGAAGAAAAAGTTATTATCAACGAGCATGTGTATCATCATCACACAATAATACCAGTGAAAAAAACGGCGATTATTATTTCAGCATTTTATTCCTCCGTCGTAGTAAACTGGGAAAAAGACGAGCAACGGGTTATAATGTTTTGTGGGAGCAGCACCAACATTTACTTTAGCAGAGATGCGTTAATAAAAAGAGGCTTCATCATGGATATTACAAGTAGGAACGAAGAAAGTTGTTTGTATGCAAAAACCGATCAAAAGTTCAGTGATCCCTGATCCATTGAAAAAAAAGATGCTTCTGTTATTATCTTACTGGCTTGCTTTGCAGTTCAATCCTTTTTGTTTGCTATATTTTTTTATTATATTTTTATTTAAAATATTATATTGTTTTTAGAGAGAGGGTGTTGGTAGAAAGAGAAGAAGAAGCAAAGAAAAAGAGAGTTTTGGTGGAGTTGTTTTAGATTTCATTTAAGCAGCGGTTTGTAGCTAAAGTCTGAAGGGTCAGTCGTCAAAATATTTTTGCAATGAATTAAAATGACCAGGATGTAAATGTATGCATTTCCCGTTTTCTAAACTTCATTATTTTATCTGATTTGCTAGAAGATTAGTTAGAAGAACATCGGCGAGAATAAGTGGAAAATATTTAAAGTGATAGAAGAGATGGACATTGAGGATAAAACTGGTTGTGTTTTGGCTTTTGTGTTGTAAAACGAATAAAACGTGTTTTGTATTCATTTACAAGCTGTATGTTCCCTAGTCTTTCCTTTTTGGTCTAAAAAATGGAGAACAATAATAATATTTTTGGCGTATTATGATTATACACTTTCATTCAAATTCAATGCAGAGATATCTTTTAGAAACGTTTTATTCAAATGACTGCCAGTCTAAAGATGAAATAGATTTTTTTAGTATGCATGTCATAAGCAGAGAGAGCAATCATCAAATTAGCGGATTTGTGGTGTCTTAAATTATTTATTGCAATGCGGTTTTCATTTTGCCAACAACGACTAATTATTTCATTGAACCAAAAAGAGGTTCCGAAACTGGAAATTATTATTGAAGGATGGCAGGAGGTATAGCCTGGAGGTGAAATTGAGAAGATGGGATTTTAGGTACCGAAATTTGTTAATAAGAGTACGGAGAATATCCAAAGCTGTTAGGTACGAAGAATTTTTTGTTGAGTTTTTGAAATATTTATCAAGATATTATTTTAGATAGTGTCAATGAACAAAACTTGTTAAATGCTGGGTCTGTTCTGAGTAAAAAGGAAAAAAAAGAAAGGAAAAAAGATGTTATGCTGTTTGACAATTAATTATATTTAAACTAAAGAATGCGCACAATAAAAAATATAGTTTGACCACACGAGATGCTGGGCGTGTGTTCATTCAGTGGGCATACGCAAAACTGGAATTTCTCCTCTGTACATACAATTCATCATTTTGATGAAAGTTTTGCTGTAATCTTATTCTGCACATTTGCTGGATCAAAAAGTAACGTAATAATTATATAATGAAATGTTCACATGTTGAATTCATTGACTTTTACAAAAAATCCCTTTTAATGTTCTCTTATTCAAGGTACCTACAACTTTTACACCAGTTAAAATTACAGGGTGGTTGTAATATGCGATTAAAATATTATGCATCTTCTTAAATGTAAGTTTGCTTAACGAATTATGTAGCCGCTGCTGCGCTGCTGCTGTTATTGTAAAAATGGTAGAAAGGACAATGACTGTCTAACTTGCGTCTGCTGCTGCTGCTGTTACGTGTTTGAATGAACTTGGGGGAGGTTAACTGATAACGCTTGTTGAAATGGACATGATGTCCATTCGTAATTAGGCATTATATTGAAGCCGAGCTGTTACGTAGTATGTCGTACGTAATAAAGGGGAAGAGAAAAAAAACAAAGATTAAGTTGAAAGGGTTGATTGTTTCATTTTTTTACAATGAATTTTCTTCTAGTTTGTGAGCTCATTCTGTGTAGGTTTTGGTTGAACAATTGTTGTGAATCTTTTATATAAGTAGAAGTAGTTATTACCACAGTTGCTTCAAAGTTGGGTTTTCACATATTATCTCTATTTGTTCTCTCTCTGTCTGGCTGAAAGAATTGAATACCAGACGCTTGGTAAGACTACAAGGCTATTTTAAAAGGTTACACAGTACACAGGATTTCATTACAAAGTATACATGGATGTACAGGATGATGATGAGGTCATGCACACTTCAAGCAATAAAATTAGCATACTTTGTTTGAATTTAAAATAATTCATAATTAATGATGACGGTAATTACATCAGGATCAACTTCCTGTAAAACCGTATTAGTTTACGCTTACTCATCCTGGATATTTAAGACTAAACGACAACAAAATAAATTTCTAAAGATTCTAGTTAGGTTTTGGGGAGAAGTAAGAATAAAAATCCGTTAACGGTATGCTCAAAGGTTCATCGATCTTAAGATCTTAATGTAACGACCATGTACACAAGTAAAGTATGCACACAAGTTTTCATACGGAAGTAGTACACACGTGCGAGCGTGCCTAATATTGATGACTTCTATTTCTAATAAACTTTCTCCTGAACTCAATGCATTGTCACTTTAGCATTTAGTCAATCTCATCATCATACCAAAAACGGACATATCAGGAGAAAGCGTTTTATTTTTAGTTTTTTAAATACATAGTTGCTTGCGTGCAAACAGTATTGTCCTTGGTATATTGACGTTAGAAAATGCAAAGAAACATTTTTAGATTGCATGCATAAAGTCGTTTCCATTCATATCATCAATGCACACTTGCACACTACTACACTACACTGCGCTGGACTCGTGGACGCTGGATAAATAGTTTATCCAGTTGAACTGGTACAAGTTCTGCAGGCTTATTCCTACCCCAAAAAACATAAAACATTTCCAAACTGACAGCGGGAACAAAGGCCAATATGCACATGATGAGATTAGAATGACAAGATACAGCTGGCCTGTACCTCCAATCATCATTCCTGCAAGCGTACGATAAATAAGTGATGATAGTAAAATTTGCAGTTTTAAAATTTAAGAACTAAGTGAGAAATTTTAAAAAACCATGATTGTTGTACCAAGTCGAGTGGCATATAATCATGGAACATCGCTACTAAAAATCGTCGCATTATCCCAGATAAAATTTTCAAAGCAAAGTAGTAGTAGCATTAGCAAATCTCAAAAAGGTGCTCAGCCTATTCTCAAAAAGAAGGATGTTGGGACTCAAAATCGGGTAACGAATGCGTTATTTGATTTTACACGTAAGCTCAGAAGCTGACACACATAAACTTAAAGCATTGATGACAATTGTCTGCGTTTGGGTAGGTGAGCGCCTTTGTAGACAGAAGTAGGGTCAAAGTCTTGGGAGGAAAAGGAGGTGATGGGTGCGTTGCTTTTTCAAAACTTTTTGCGAATGAGTACGCAGGTCCTGATGGAGGAGACGGTGGGAATGGGGGACATGTTCTGTTCAAGGTATGTGTATGTCGTATGTTTGATGATAATGATAAAATCTCAATGGCGGTTCAACAAATTGTGAAAATTTGATTGTAGGCATCCTTCAGTTGTAAATCCCTCGCAGATTTGACACCTACGATAAAAGGGAACTCTGGTGAAAATGGGGGTAGCTGTAATTGCCACGGAAAGAATGGAGAGCATTTAATCATTGACGTATGAATGGTACATTCAAAGTTCAAACTTGAATAACCGGCTTCAAACTGAATGATAGAAAATTAACATTGATGCAGGTACCCGTCGGCACAATGTTCAAAAATACCGAGACTGGTGCACTTATAGCAGATCTAACCACTCCGGACACTTCAGTATTTATCGGAGCTCGAGGTGGAGCAGGTGGAAAAGGAAACAAGTTTTTCGCAACCCCTACAAATCAGAGTCCCGAGATTGCCGAGTATGGAGCTTTGGGAGAAGAACAAAACTATATTGTTGAAATGGCCACCATAGCACACTTTGGACTAGTTGGCTATCCAAACGCTGGAAAGTCCACGCTTTTAAGAGCAATTAGCAGAGCGAGACCTAAAGTTGCTAGTTATCCCTTTACAACTCTGAGGCCGTATGTTGGAATGGTTCTCTATGATGATCTCGAACAGATAGCAGGTAAATACTGAACGGGAATGCATACCTGCCTAATAAACATTTTAAAAAAGAAATTTGGTTGGCTCTATAGTCATTTATCTTACAACTTTTGTTTTTATTTGATGTCCAAAGTCGCAGACATCCCTGGCCTGATAACAGATGCTCACCTCAACCGTGGTCTCGGCATTCAGTTTCTTCGTCATATTCATCGGTGTTTGTGTCTATTGTATGTCATTGATCTCTCGACGCCAACCCCCTTCGAAATTCTACAAACCCTTCAGCATGAGATTAAGCATTATGACGCAACAATGTTGGAACGACCGTCCCTCATCATAGCAAATAAATTAGACTTACCCGAGGCAAAAGCTAACTTTAAAGAGTTTAAAGAAGCGGTAGGGGACTCAATGACAATAATCCCTGTCAGTGCCAAATTTGGTGTGAATATTAAAGACTTATTAATTGAACTAAGGAGAGTTTATGACGAAAAGAGCACAAAGAAGCAAGCTGAAATTTTGGAAAAATACGAGCCAGTCAGAGTGGAACAGCGTAAAAAGGATTGGAGGAAGAGAACAAATGAGACACGAGTGATAAAAAAATAAATAACGACCACTTGCTTTTTTAAACAATAATGGGGAAATAAATTTTGTTTTATTTATGCGCAAAATATTACCGGAAACAAGTGTTTACATTTTGTAAGCATTTAGAAAAAAAGTTGAAAAATCTTAGCCGGAAGAAATCAATATAATTTAAACAATATTTTAAACTTTTTCTCATGATAATTTCAACTTAGCAAATTCTTCAGCAGCCTTGAGTGCTTCATCAATACCAGCGACATTCTTCCCCGTGGCTTGCGCCGATTCAGGCTTTCCTCCACCTTTCCCGTCCAAAATCTGAAACACACGGAAAATGGTCAAATCAGTAAAACCTTCAACTTTTTACTCTTAAGTATTCAATCAACGTTTAACTTACTTTTGCAAGTCCCCCCACCCACTCATTGGCTTTAAGGCCTTTCCCAACAGCTTCCCCAGAGCAGTTACTCAAACAGAAAACTTTTCCAGCTGCTTCATCAACGGAAAAGAAAATGGCACTTGTGCTCGGGCTCAGAGCTTTTACTTGTTTCAAAGCTGCATCCAGTGCCTTTGTGTTTGACTGAGCGTTGAGGAGTTTAACGATGTAGCCGTTTTCAAATTTATTTTCCGTAAGAAGTTTCTTCACATCCTCAACAATCTGATTCATTTGTTGTGCCTTGTTTGCCTTATCCAAGTCATCTAGTGTTTTCTTTAGCTCCTTGATTGAGTTTCTTAGGTCATCTTTTTTCCAGTAAGGTATCTGGGATGCAGAAATTTCATCACCGAGTTCTGTAATCTTTCGTTGAATTTCTTTGGGCGGTGTTGACGAGGCAGAATTTTTCAGGTTGGTCACGGCTTGTTCTAGTAAAGCTGCTTTCTTCAGTGCTTTCGATGCCTCTGGACCAGTAAGAGCAACTATTCTTCGGATTCCTTTTGCGATGGCTTCTTCGGAAGAAATCACAAAGTCACCAACATGTCCCGAACGGAGAAGATGGCTGTTTGTAGAATAAAGACATAATCATTTCCTGACAGCGAAAATTTGAAACATGCAGTTTATTTTTCACATTTGTGTCTTACGTGCCACCGCAAAACTCAACAGAGGTATTCAGTCCTTTCGGGCTTGTGGGATCGCTTTGTAGGTCCTCCACAGACACTCCAATGGACACAACTCGGACAGGATCTGGGTATGCCTCATTAAATACAGCGCGAAGTCCCTTGATCGTTTTTGCTTGACCTAGCGAACTCTCTTTAGCGTACACTGGCACGTCGGAATTGACCATTTCTTGCGCTATTCTCTCTGCTTCTTTAATTTGCTTTGCAGTCATTGCGTTCTAAATTCAAACAAAATTGTATGTCAGTACAACTTAAAACGCAACAAAACTTTTGCCATAAAATACCAGTAAAACCTAATGGCGATTGACATAAAATATAGTATGTAAAGCCCCTTCTTTACCTTATTTGTAAAGTCAAAGCGCATCCTATCAGGAGCAACAAGCGAACCCTTTTGATCTGGTTCCTCAGGGAGAACACTTCTAAGAGCAAAGTTGAGAATATGCGTTCCCGTGTGATTATTCATGATCATCTTTCTCCTCTCCCCATCAACCTGTAACCTCATCTCATCTCCAACAGAAATCACTCCCTCTACAGTTCCTATATGCAGCACGTATCCTCCTCGCACTTGTGTATTTTTCACCAACAGCTCTGTGTCTTCTTTTGAGAGGGACGTCATGAATCCTTCGTCGTAAATCTGCCCACCTTGTTCAGCATAGAAATTTGTTTGGTCAAGGATCAAAGCTACCTGCTGACCAGAAGTAACTTGGTCTACAAACTGCTTCTGATATCGGATGGCCAATACTTTGGCATTCGTAGAAGGGAAATCTGGGAAACAACATTAAGTGCAAACTAGTTAGTACTCATACATAACTTCCTCTCAAATAGGCAACTTAAATTCAAATTTACACCTACCGTAAGCATTACTGTCATTAGCAGTGTACTGATATTTTAAAAGATCGTTCGTGGTGGGAACCCCTTTGGATTGTTTGGTCAAGGATCAAAGCTACCTGCTGACCAGAAGTAACTTGATCTACAAACTGCTTCTGATATCGGATGGCCAATACTTTGGCATTCGTAGAAGGGAAATCTGGGAAACAACATAAAGTGCAAACCAGTTAGTACTCATACATAACTTCCTCTCAAATAGCAACTAAAATTCAAATTTACACCTACCGTAAGTATTACTGTCATTAGCAGTGTACTGATATTTTAAAAGATCGTTCGTGGTGGGAACCCCTTTGGATTGAAGCTCGCTGATTGCGTGGACATCAAGTTTCCAGTATAGGTACGGGCTCCAGTTGCCTGAGGATATTAGCAAGTAAACATTACTACATTGCAAATTTTCCTGGGTGGTGGGTGGGAGGATAAAATGCTGCTAATTTTACTAACTTTCTGAATCGCCTCAAAAATGGGAACAAAAAGATCAGTGTCGTAGTTGGACCGCTTCTGTTGAATGACAGATACTATTCTTTCCAATCCCATTCCACAATCGATATGCTTCTTGGGAAGAGATTTTAAAGTTCCATCAGACTCTCTGTTGAACTGGATAAACACGAGGTTCCAAACTTCCAAAACGTCAGGATCGTCCTGGTTAACTAGGCTTGCAGCGTTTCTTCCTCCAATCCTGTCAAAGTGAATTTCTGAGCAAGGACCACATGGACCGGTGTCACCCATTTCCCAAAAATTGTCCTTCATGTTCCCAGGAAGAATGTGTTCTTCTGGAACGCTAGAAGAAAAATGACACGAATAAAATTGTCAATGGTGGCACAACTAATTTAAACAAATTTGACTGTGCTGAAAGTAGACTGACCCAAGATTGAGCCAAATATTCTTTGCGTCAAGATCTGGTTCAAGTCCAGCCTTCTCATCCCCTCCAAAGTACGTTACATATAATCGATCCCCAGGAATCTTCATGACCACTGTAAGCCATTCCCATGCCCAATCGCAAATTTCTTTTTTAAAGTAATCGCCAAACGACCAGTTCCCAAGCATTTCAAAAAACGTGTGATGGTAAACATCTTTCCCCACATCTTCCAAATCGTTATGCTTGCCACCAGCACGAATACACTTTTGAGTATTTACGACACGAATCCACTTGGCTAATAAAAAGAACAACATCATCACCTGTCAGTATTTTAACTAATATAATGGCAATATCAAATTTAAAATCACTGCTGTACCCATATCGCTGTTAGGATCAACAGAACCGAGGAAAATTGGTTTGAACTGATTCATTCCAGCGTTAGCAAACAGGAGTGTAGGATCATCCAGCGGTATTGTAGAGCTGGAATGCACGTAAATGTGCTCCTTCGACTTAAAAAAGTCTATGAAGGAGCCTCGAATTGCAGCTGTAGACAGCGTCGAATCCATTTTGCGTATATCGAATTTCCAAAACCGAGTAACTGCGAAAAGTATGGAAATAAACGGTATTATAGACAACAAATAAACATTCCACCACCATATGGAGTATTTTTATATGCCCAGGTTTTATAACCGACGTTTCCAAAACGTGATTGAAATATTCAAAGAATAAACTTACAAAACACAGTAACCTTATTTACCTAACCACCTAATATACTTTTTTGTGCTGACAGATGGTGTCTCTTCAAAATAGCTGGCAAAATATGATTTTACAAGGGAGTGAATACTGTAAAGAGAAAGGAACGCGCAAACTGCACTGCTGCGACAGCAGAAGTAATGCCAAAGTCCCTTTTGACTAGCCTACCACGTCTGATGCAATCCTGCTAGGGGATGAGGAGGAATCTTAATCTTATGTCTGTTGACAATGTGTAAAATGTGCGCAGGTAGTAGGTACATACACACAGCACAAAAACGTGGCATTCATATATTATTTAAAAAGTATATTAAGCAGTCGGTAGTAGATGTTCCGAATTGCGCTTACCGCCGTAGCCACTAAAGCAGTAATTTCAGTGTTTTGAAAGCAACCGTTGCTCCAATTGTGGCAATAATTATTGACGAAAAAATTAAAAGTATTGAGAGCACACAATAGTATACACTATACACATCTTTCTGCTATCGAGCAGCGAACCGGCAGGAGAACTACCACTTTACATCATGCTTCATGCTATGCTTACTCACTGCAGTCAAAAAGGTGTACCATAACCATACGTTAGAGATTGACTCATGGTCAATCGGCAGCGCAGCGATAGATGATGCGCAGCGCTTATGACAGCTCAAGGTATAGCTTGTAAAATGTCAATTGCTGTTAGCGTTGCAATTGTACTTTAATTTTGTGTTTATGGATCAAATAATGTGGATTTGTGAAAAAACTGGAGTTAATTTTAGATTTTATTTACTTTTAGAATACATGTGAAATGATCTAAATGCTAAATATCAACAACTGAATCGCAAATGATGTCGAATTCAAATAATCACATTATACAACATAGTACAAGATATGAACATGATGATAGTAAGGCTTATTAAGTATTAATTTGACGCAACGTAGTTTTTTGGATCAGAATTACCAACAGCTATCGGCGGCGCTCTGCTTCCTGAGAAGAGTCAGCTTATTGCTAGTGATGAATTACCGGTGAAACTAAGTACACTGATTAACTAATTTATAAATGTAGTTTGTTTAGAGAGATGGAGCAATTCCTCTTAGCAGTTCTGAACTGCTCAGAGAGCCAAATAAAATGTTCAATAGTGCCACACCATAGCCAGTTGCTCTTTCGCCCTGCGAGGAAAGATTTTCAGAATATATTTCAATAAATTGGTTTCAATTTTAGAAAAATTGTGACAATACTTTCACAATGGGTTAATAAAAATTTCGCTTCACTTACAACTTCAGCTGGTGAGGCTATATCAAAGTGGACCCAAGAACCAGGAAAGTCAAATCCCAAGTGCGACATAATGAAGAGTCCAGCACATGATGATTGTGCGTTTCCTCGGTCCTGTGGATTGACAATTTACTAACATACTATATTTGCTAATTTAATTGGGTTTTTGATTCAATAGCTAGATTTAAGTAATTTCATACAGCAACCGAGTTTTTCATGTCTGCAACAGCCGAAGAAAATTCGGAAAAGTGTAGCTCAGGAGTAAAAACGAGAGGGAAAACTAGTTCCCCTGATGCTCTTCCAGCCTCCCCACTTTTCGTTTCAAAAGCGTCAGAATTTGTAAGTACAGCAGCGTGATACTTGCCTGTAGCAATGCCCTATGAAGTGCGTATAAAGCAAATTTATCTGACTTAATTTTAAAAATTAATATAAATCATACAAATTTAAAATTGATTATTTTTTAGCTATACCTGAGCGCCAGTAAGGGTGGCCATATCCACAATAACATCAGCTCCTAAATCGTTTCTCGCGTACACCACACCGTCTCCCAAAACTAAGCGACCTTCGGCATCTGTGTTGTTAATTTCAACAGTCCTAGATGAAATTTAACGAACACGCCATGACATAAACATTAAAAATACATTTCTGCTATTTTACTGTAATTTTTAATCTAATTTCAATTTTATCTTACTTCTTGGAGTACATGGTTATCACATCGTCAGGTCGAGTTGATCTTTCACCTACAGAGTTCTCGGCCAGGCACAAAACGGCATGCAAATTTTCTTTGAATCCCTGTTTCACTGCCAAAAAGAAAGCGTTCAAGATGGCAGCTGCTCCTCCGCAGTCTCTTTTCATTGAACACATTCCAGTCTGAAACAATTATTGCAGATGTATCGTTAATGACTGTTGTAAATAAAATACAGACATTACTGCAACAACGATTAAAATTTATTGAAACTATGTCTTTTACCTTTCCCTTGATGCATAAGCCACCAGTGTCAAATACGATTCCTTTCCCGACCCAGGCAATGTTTTTAGTTGCACCCGGCGGAGTGTGACTGAGGGAAACTAACGCTGGAGGATGCTCCGAAGCCCGACCAACACTGTATATTCCACCAAATCCTCGCTGTTTTAGCTCCTCACCTCGGATAATTACAGGTGTAATTCCCAACTCTTTAGCGATTGCATTTGCCTCCTATTAAATAAATAAACAACAGCGATGAATTTCAAATTTAATCACGTCAGCAAAAAACGCAATTATAGCGCTCAAATCATTCGATGTAAATTTTGTTTTACCTCGACAAATGCATCCGTGTTCAGCTCATTTGGGGGCATGTCAACTAGTCTAGCAGAGTTTCTTACAGCTCTAGTGGCATCTTCAAGGCACCCAATTTCCTCGTTTGTGAGCCCCTCCTTGTCTAACGTGAACACGCCTTCAGCCGACCGACTCACAGTTAAAAATTCAACGTTGACGACCCTTGGCTCTTTCTTACTTCCATCCGCATTTGTAGACTTGTTACTTGAAGAAGACTTTCTCGAATAAAGAGGAAAAGCTTTGCAAAGAGCAACGGCAGACGCGAAAACAGTTGGTTTCTCGCAAACCACTACAATGTTCTCGTTATCTGCAGACCCATTCCCTCCAACATGTGAGCCCTTGATTAGCTTTGTTAAAGAGTGCGCTCTGGAAGGAGTGTTGTGCCTGGTGCACCCTTTGGGTAGAGCTAGTACAGTTGCGTTATTCAGGTAGAGGGGAACGGAATCTGTTCCAGAGGGACTCAGACTCTCCAACGCTGTCTTGTACGTTTCTTCACTAACACGAGAACCAAGTTTAGGTTGAAGGATTTTGTAACTGATCGCTTGTAGATGGGCCAGTTGACCAACGATAACCGTCGGTGTTGCTTGAGGATCAGAGGCTTGAAGGTTTGTTGCACCTCCTGGGTGGAACTTTAAGACTGTGTTTGACATGTCTGCACGGCCTCTCGTTGAGGAGACGAATCGAAATGATGACCTGGACCTTCGAAATATAGAACTTATTAACGAAAAGCGATTGGATTAGAAACATTAAAACATATTTAGCAATTTTGTAGAGATAATAAATGCTTCGAAACCGGCACCCAATAAGAGCCCAGATCTACCAGTGATAGTTACCCAGAAATACAATGCTGTCCTCCAATATACAGCTTCCTGTTGTGTTCCGAAGAGATTTACACGATGAAAAGCTACCACTACTAATCGTTGAAACAAGCCACTGGACATGTAATTGTGATCTACCTGTAAAAAGTACTTTGTTAAACGTATTTAAGTATGCTCAAACTTTGTTTTGTAATGATTTTATTTCAACTCGAACTGTTCAATGTCAATGAAACTTACTAAAATCATCTAAAAGGGAATGACATTAGCAGGATATGAATCCTGTCACAAGACAGCACGAGCACTGTAGCTTGTGAAAGGTTCCTAAAAGGAGATTTCAACTTCAACTACCCACTACCCACTCTGTTCTATTTCTGTTTTACTTGTACAAGTTTTTTTGGTAGGACTTTTGTTTATGCTGATGTTGACATGACTCGGCAAGTGAAAAACAAGAAAAAAAGAGATAAACCTAACCTTGCTTTTGACTTTTCACTACAGATCGACCACCACCACACACATTCATTCCAAAATTTGGAATCCAAATACAGAAAAGTACATACCTATATACGTAAGGCAATATGTAAGTACTGCCGATTTAATTTGATGTGGAAGGAGAAAGATAGTAAAATGGAAAAGGTTACATAATATTTAATGTGTAAAATGTGTGTATGTAGATTCATCCCAGAGATTGCGATTGGCAAGATGAGTAAGCGAGTTGTTATGTTGTTGTGAAGTGAATCTTAGTACCTATCCAACAACATCCAAGTATGTATTCCAAGAAGAGGTCTCATACTTATCATCACGCAATGCCCCAAAATGAAAAGCCAGATACACATTCATTATCACACAACAGCAACTAATACGGCAAACAGAAGTCGAAATTCCCAGTGAGAACCTCTCACTCATATGTATGTACATGTACACATGAGAAATTCCATGAATGGGTCAATAATATTTTACACTTTACACATATCAGATCACTCATATCCACAAACTTTTAATAATCTTTATTGTAAAGTTATTATGAGTTTGTACTAAAAGCTACTAGCTGGAAAATATTTTCCCCCGATAACGTGCACAATTGCACAGGGAGACCGATATGAAAAACTCACCTAGTAGGAGGATGACTGTGAGGAGCGAGCTACTGCGGAGAATGAAATAATCACAAGTTTTTAACAAGCACGCTTGAACAGTGAGTTGACGGGGTGCTTGTAAAGATGGCATGGGGAAAGAATCCGCTATTGATTGGGCGACTGATAACTCAACTTGCCCAAAGTAGCTCTTTTCACGTAATTACATTATGTATGATGATTGATTGATGAATGTTACCAAAAAAATAAAATTCTGCAAAATATTTGTGGGATACTTGCCTGTCCGAATTTTGTCCTGTTATTGCTCTCCTTCTGCGTCACAAGACCAAGGTTTGAACCGACAAATTAATGTGATGATTGACTGACAATTCAATGAACGCACGGTTCGGTTATTTGATAATAAACTTGTTATTTTGACGGAAAAGGATATTTAATAATGTGGTTTGACTAATGATAATGTGGCTGATAGTAATGATATGTGCTAGCCAATAAAATCAGACACATTTTCGCAGATTCATTCAGTACTTGTCCTGACACCAAAGTCAAACTCATCATGAAACACTCCTTTGCTATTTTTTTAGGACTGGTGATTGTCTCCTTTTGTGGGGCAATAAGTAGTAAAGTTCGGTACGATGGATATAAAGTGTATAGGGTGACACCACTGAATGACGAGCATTTGCAGATTTTACGGGTCTTGGAAGATGAAAGGGTACTAAATAGCTTTAAAACTACATAATATTCATTGAAGCTTGTGGTGTGTGGGTTGAGCATTGGTTTGTAATGTAAATGAAATGAAATACACGCATTTAAGAGCAGTTCTGACCCTTGACCATTGATTACTATTATTGCAGCTATCGTTTTGGCATGGACCTTCCCAAAAAATTGGCCAACCTTCAGATATCATGTTTGCTCCTCACCAGATGCACTTTATGGAAGGAGTTGAGGCTTCCGGAATGAAAATTGAGGAATACATTCAAGACATTCAGACGTAAATTTTTCCACGCATTTCAATCTCAGATTAATTGAGACAGACTTATTTTTTCATGCAATCAATTTTCTTCCAATACTAACAACGTGAATATGTGTGCATTTATAAATAAGATTGATGAATGCAGAGACTGTAAGCACTTTGCAAAATAAGGCTAATATGACATGGGATACTTACTACCGGCTTGAGGATGTAATTAGCGTAGTGATTTTTTATGGAATTAATACAAAACAACTGAAGATAACAATGTGTGTTAATGTAATATGTTTGTCTCAAGATTCACGCGTGGCTCAAAGCCCAAGCTAACGAGCACTCTGACATTGCCAAAACGTTTGTGATTGGGCAGAGTTCGGAAGGAAGAGATTTGTTGGCTTTGAACGTTTCAAAATCTGGAGGAGGAACTAAGCCTGTTATTTTCATGGACGCTAGTGCGTATAAATTGCATTGATTTCACATTTCCAGTTAGAAATAACGTCTTCATTTTTTAAAGCATATTTTTTATTTTCAACTTTTCCAGATATTCATGCAAGGGAGTAAGTTTATATCTGCGCCGATTTACGTGGGAAAATAAGAGATTCGTCAGTTTAAAATAAGAGACAGAGCAATATGCAAAAGCGTTTACTTTCTCTTTCTTCAGGTGGATCACCAGCGCCGTGTGTACGTTTGTCATAAACAAGCTGCTCAATAGTGAAGACCCTGAAATTCAATCTTGGACTGAGGACTTTGACTGGGTGTTCCTTCCAGTACTCAACCCTGATGGCCTTGAGTATAGTCACACAGCAGATAGGATGTGGAGAAAGGTATTAAAGTGAAAATAATGTATTTTTGAACCACACAGTCATTAAACAATTGATCTCTTTATGCAGACAAGATCAGTTGCTAATTCGTCAACTTGCCGTGGTGTTGATGGGAACAGAAACTATGACTTTCACTGGTTTAGTAAGTCTTCACAATGCCGATGAGGCAAGAAAAAAAAAGGAATAAAGATAATTGAAATATCATGCTTAACCAATAACCTTGTTTCCTAGCTGGAGGTTCTTCGAATAACCCATGTTCTGATGTGTTTGCTGGAGCTACAGCCTTCTCTGAACCTGAGACAAGGTCCATGTCAAATTTTATCAATACAATTGCACACAAAATGCCCTTTTATGTGAGCCTTCATAGCTATGGACAATGGATACTTATTCCATTCGGACATAATAACAATAAAATTCCACAGTACAACACATACGTGAGATTTAATAACTTTTCCATGAACTATAATGAGGAAATGACTATGCATTTTGGGATGTTTTTAAATACCAAGCTTTTCTTCATCTTATTCAGTTGAGAATTGGTCGGGCTGCTGCAGAGGCACATGCAAAAAGAAACGGAACTGTATACACGCCTGGAAATGTCGTTGACTTGCTATGTAAGACTTGAACAATCTAATAATGCAGCACAATTTGACCGTACTAAAAATATACGCTACGCTTTCACAGACGTCGCATCAGGAGAAACATTTGACTGGGTGAAAGGTGTGCATAACACTAACTTGACTTATTATTTACGAGCTAAGAGATAAAGGGCGCTATGGATTTATACTTCCACCAGATCAAATAGTTGACACCGGTAAGATTTTTGGCATAGGAAATTTTATGCATTGTAATATGGAGTCAGGTAAAGTTATTAAAAAGCTCATGGTTTTTTACAGCGGAAGAGTTTATGGATGGACTTCAAGTGATTATCAATGAGCTAAGAAGTGGGGTTCCTCCTGTTGACCCATAAGTGACTGGACTTTGAATTTGTTATTGATAAACGATACTTACAATTAAATAAAAACGTATATTTACTTGATGCTACATATTTAAATCTCGATTGTCGATTAGTTTACCACGACTCCTCTCATGCAATGATGACAATGTAGCATGTTAGAAGTATTAAAAATTCTAATTTAGAACTACTTCCGCGGAGAGTTCAAATGCAAATAAGTTAATGATAACTGCGGCCAGTGTTTACACGCATCTTTTTGGCCAACAGACGTACAGAAATTATTTCGTCTCAATCTTAGTAATTGAGATTAGAATCACCAACCATCATCAACCAGTATCCCCAATCTCTAGAGCTGTCTCAATTCGCCCCACCACCACACCAAACTTATCTGCCCACGTTTATTCAGTCTTTTCCTCTTCGTATGAGTATATAACAAGAAAACCTTTCTTGTACAGAATTCCAGCTACCGAACTTATTAGAGAGAACCCATTAATCATAACCCCAAAAATGAACTAATTCTCGCCACATCACAAAAAATTCCTCACAAATCAATCACTCCAATTTCTCAAAACACACACCCACGTAAAGGCAATAAATGAGCCACTTTTTTTCCATCTCTTCAACCAACCCGACCAGCTAAACAAGCCATAATAATATTACACATATCTCTTTTTCAAACTACTTTAATTTCTTTTCTACAATCAATTCAAGCCAATCCACATGCATTGGGTGCATGCACCACAGTGTCAAAGAAAATTCTCTGAATGAATGCATCACCAAAAAAATTAAGTTAAAAAAATTCCGTGCATATTAATACGCTATATACGCTTTTAAACGCATTTTCCACCTCCAAGGCAAATATCTCTCCTTCGTTCACCTGTCACGGTGCGCTTGGTGCTGCTTCGGCAGCAGCATCAACATTAGAATATGTATATTTTTTATTTTTATTACTATTACTCTGATGCCACCACCGCATCTTTTAAAAAAAAACTTTTTTTCTTTTCTGTCCACGCATAATATGCGATACAGATTCAGAGAAATGATGATGAAGAAGAAGCCCTGAAGTCACATAGATAAATATGCACATAATAATTGCCCCTCGCCGAGTTTTATTTCTTATTCATCCGACATTCGTAAAAAGACAGTGCGTGTGTGTGTGTGTGTATTTTATAGAACGAATGAATCAAGAAAAGTGAATTTGTCCAGGTATGCAAGTTCCAAAATAAAAGTCAAAATCAAACATTTACAAATCAAACCAATTCAATCAATTATGCGCATAAATAAAACAGTTTATTCGTCTCAAAACTTTTTTTGCTTCCTATTCATCATAAATTTCACGTATGTTAATTTCACAAAAAGTAAACCTAGCATCATCATCATCATTCACGATTATTTTTATTTTGCGTGTACATCATCATATATGTAGGTACCTAACTTTACCTGCCTGCCTATCATCTACATACCTGTCTACCATCCCATCACAATATTTTACAATTAGCCAAGCCATACTACTGCTACACTCGGTGAGCTTATTTAAAATTTCTTTAGTAGCACCTGTTATATGAATCAAAGTCTGTAATTACCAGCAGATCTACACAGTCCCAAATCATCCAATGACGAAATATATTTTACAAAATGATGATAAACACCCCCAAAAAAGAATCGTTTTCTTCATCTCTCCTCGCATCTCAATCTTCATCATCTCAAAAACTGAAGCAGTCAATCTTCCCGTCCATATATTCCTCCAAGACAGTAAAAAAACACGACTTCATTCCATCACACTCATCATCTCACATCATCCACATAACAAAACACATAATTTGCATTTTATTCACTGCTCCTGTTATTTATTAGCTCTAGAAATTTATATAAAATGGAGCAATCTGGTAAAAACACTTCCTCTGGTCAAATGCGCGTCCCTGGCTGTCTTGTATGCATTTTACATTGACTTTTTTTACACACGTTTATATATGCAAATAGCAGAGTTTTTAGTACCTTTTTCCTCTCATGATCGACTCTAAACAGATTATTACTTTTAGTTTTTAAACTTTATTTTTATTAGAAAATCTCTGACAGGTAAATATAGGCATGAAGAGTTATTCTATAAAAAAAAACATGAAAAGCGAACCAGCGAATGAAAAATCGTGTTTGGTGAGCTACCGCCACCGTGGCCATTTTGATTTGCTGTTTGTTGCATGACTTGTCCATAAAATAAAGCATACCTCGCGTGTCTTTCTCCGAAATAGAGAAGACGAGAGAAAAAAAAACTGAAATAGCACGTCTAAAAAATAACACACACGCGTTCAAAATATTAATAATAATAAAATCCTGTGATGATGATAATAATAATTACTGCATTGGATAACGTGCGTTTCATATGAACAGGTCAGTGCAGAAGCGGATATCAATTCAGCAGAGAGAACAGCTAATATATAATAATAAAAATGATTACTTGTTGTGACGAAGAACGAGGGTCCAAAAAATTACACGAGTAATTTAATTTCAGGGGGTAGTAAAAATTCATCGAGCCCTTCAGGTGCAATATCCCAAAGTTGTTGCCTGCTTCTGCTGCTGTTGCAGTACAGTGCAGGCAGGTTGCAATGATTATGTGATGGTAGTAGTGGTGTGTAAGTATGTTTTAATATCATTATGCAAAGTGGTGATTAATGGGCCCGTTTGAATGTTTTCGATCGTTTACCACGGTGGAAATCAATACACATAAGTATACATACATACATGAGTTTTGTTTTGGGGGCCTGAAGGAAAGAGAAACTTTTTTTTACAGCGGCACATAATTTCCAAGTACTTTCAGGGTTCTTTCAAAATAACTGGTTAAAGAAGCCACTTCTTTCTCTTCTCTCTCCTGAGAATAATGAAAGTGGTTGGGATGATAATACTGCTGATAATTTTCTAATGGTGAAGGTTTTGCTGACGTAGTAAAACAAAAAAAAAATGGGTGGTGGTGGTGGTAGTGGTGCGGCGAGTAAACTATTATGAAAACGTGGTGGTAAAGGTTTTTCATAGTTGTTCTACCGTATTACCATAATTTCATAATGTACGGGTGTATGACCATGATGCGGTTTTCCTCTTCTCTTCTCTTCTTCATTTTCTGATGACTGCAGTAATAATACTTATATATGCGCACATTGATTATCTTTGCAGCAGCAGCAGCAAGCAGTCAGCGTGCATTCGTAATTACATGAATAAAAAGGGTTAAGTGCTGTTATGATGAGCATGATGATGGGATAGAGAAAAATGCATGTAAAAAAAGTCCGAATTATGATGGAGAGAGAGAGAGAAAAAAAAGCCCTGTGGTGCGGTGGCGGTGGTGGCAGTGGTATTATGGTGGTTTGACTCTTTCCTTTTTATACAAACTGTAGTTTGTATTGTAGTTGGCTATCTCGAATAGATTATTATTAAGATGATGATGAGTATTCGTCGTGATCATCATTATCTCAGGGTATCGTCGTGGCATTCGGCGTAAGGTCTTGCACGCGACATTTTGAAACGATGCACACAGATTATATGATTTCGGGTGCTTTTTTATTCACGTTATCGTGACCTCTTATTAGCGTACAGATTTTTTATTATCGTACTACAAGAAAATAACATAGGATAGCAGCATAATAATTTTCAGATGGGAAAGATCTCTTTTAAAAAAAGTGGGTACTTCATACTTGAAGATGAAACTGCGGAAAAGGGAATCTGATTTGAGGTTTTTAAAAATAAAAAAAAAACACAGTTATTCAAGAAGGAATTTGAAATTAGATATGTGGAAGTTGAGTGAGTGAAATTAAGAGAAAAAAAATCCATCCATCTTTTAGCGCAAAATAATAGTAAAAAACAAGTTTCTGTTTCCATCTTCTAGAGAAGTGAGTGAGAAGATTGAAATGATTCTTTAAAAATTTTTTTTTTCCTGTCATGACCTCTGCGTTGAACATTATAGGATTGAAATCTGGCTTTAATGGAGAAAAGAAAAATTATTCGAAAGAGAGAGAGAGAGAGAGGTGCTGCAAGTTGATGAAGAAGAAAAAAGCGCACAGGTGTAAGTGATCCCAAGAAGTCTGAGAGAAGCAGAAGTAGTAGTAGTAATGCCACCGCCACGAAAAAAAAAGTTGATCGATTATCAAAAATAATATATCCCCATAAATCTGAGATTTTTCTATAATTACAGTGTAAAGAGTTAACCACATCGTCATCATCATCATCATCAACAACATGAGCAGCAGCAAACGAGAAAAGATTTTTCATGCATGCACATTATTCTGAAATAGATAAGTTTTCTACATACCGTCCATCATAATCATCAGAGATGAAGCAGAAAAGAAAAAAAAGGCTGGAACATATTTTTTTTCTACACCAGACTAGCAGGTTTTCTCTTTCTTCTTCTTCTTCAGAAGCAATACAGTATGCACACGTAATGTTCAAGAAAAAACAAAGTACTTTTTTTACCTGATAATGTGGGCTGTTCCGTGTGGTGGCTTAATAAACGTGTGTGTAGTGTATGATGATATGAGAGTATGCAATGATCAGCAACGTGGTGGTGGTGGTGAACGAAAAAGAAAACCGGATCAAGACTACATTCCTTTCTATTGGATTATTTTATAAAAACATAATGTTTTTCATTTTTTGGAGCATATCAAGAAAAGAAGTTGAGCGAGAGCATCACACGTAATGAGTATGCTCTGCGTCAGGCCGGCCTACTGCCATCATCATCATCATCGTGATTTTTTTTTTCTTCTTGAAAGAATATTAAAATCGTATTGTTTCGGTTTTGTATTCTTGATTTAATTATGCTTGTGTGTGCAGGAAAAAAAATGATGAGTTTTGATGTGTGCTTTTGATTATATCATATCATGATGATGATGATTGTGATGTGGTGGTGGTGGTGGTTGATCGCTCTGCAATCTCGATATTATAGTGCTGCTACATTTTTTATGAGTTATTTATGTGCGTTATTTTTTTCATAAAAGTTTCAAAAAAGAACGCATGATCGAGATTTTTTCTTAATTGCATGACAATTTTTCTGATGGTAAGTTGCGATGTTAGAGAAGAGATGAGGTTCTTTTACTTTGGATGAACGGAATGGTTATCTTGATGATGACGAGGATGATCTGTATAGTTTTGATTGGAAGCATGATGATGTATGATGCATGCAATGTGTTATTCTTGTGTTTATCATGATGATGGATCCGTCTTGTCATAATAATAATTTTTCATCCCTTCGAGGTATTAACGATTTTCTTGGGTGCTGTAATAATCTTTTGTCCACCTGTTATGATGAGATTATAAGATTTTTTTTTAAACTGAAGCTTGATTTTTTTTGTATTTTCTCAAGAATTTCTTGGGTCTGCCGAGAAGAGGAAAAATGTGTGCACCTGTAATGTAATAGGGATTAGAAGGGGTTTTTAATGGGATGTATGGAATGAGAATAGTTTAAACTAATTTTCATAAAAGGTGAAAAGGGCGTGTTTTCTTTGTAGAAGCTACATTCATGTGGAACATAATAATCTGCGTGTGTGAGACAGCTGGTTAATTAATAAATTAATTGGGAGCGGAGCGACATAACATTAAGCATGCAGATTTTTTTTTCTATAAGTTTTATGACAAACTCTATTCATGTCATGTATCTTGTCTGCATGATTGAGGTGAGATGTTTTCTGGAGTAGAGTAATTTTGCCACAAAAGAATGATTGACAGGCATATTGGGTTGATAAAGGTGGAGTTGATTTCAAAGCAAGTATCTGAATATACTATTTAAAAATTACATGAAAGCATAAAAACGCTCTAATTGATTTGCAAGACAATTAACTTTATGATTACAGAAATAAACTAGAAGTCTTCATTTACCTATGTTTACTTTTTTGTTGTTTTCACATTATCACGCAAACGAATTAAGTTTTTAAAAATTTAAAAGTATATCCCACTCCTAATCTAATGGATATTGATTAGAAGGCTTGATGGGTGGACCGGGATCGAATTCATTGCCGTGATTCGTGAAAAGTTACTAATTTTACAAGAAAATTATGACGACAAGGCTATCAATGAAATCATCCCTCTTTGACGCAATAAAGTTACAAAAATATTTCATCCAAAAATCCTGATTGTTTTTTCGTGAATTATTGGAAAAACTGGAAGCATGATGAAAGTTTTTACATAAAAGTCAAATTGTAATGGTAAATCCCGACATGAAAAATTTTAAATGTTTTAAGCGACATAAATCACCACAATTGATTTAAAAGTAGCACGGTTCGTTTTAAACCCGCTTGACTCTTCCAATATTGTTGGTACTTGGTATTGGTATAAACTTTACAAAACATACATATTACAGTAGTAATCACTACCACTGATCACCACCCTTCAACAGAACAAAATGGTTAGACC
>JAHZMZ010002801.1:0-10786 GCA_027743805.1 Lepidocyrtoides sp. E14 | reverse complement strand
ATCGCCATTTTGTAATTTGACTGTGTTTCGCTTTGACTTGGAATCTCTAAGATTATCCAGCATTCCTTTTCCTGTAACATCCTCAGTCATAACTCCGTCATCCGTGCGGTAAAACAAAATTTCTTTGCCATTGCCATGCTTAATGATCCAATGGGCAATCCAGAGTGTCCTTTCATGAGCTATTGAAAATATTCCTGATGTATAATCAATAATCATAGAGATTCTACATACAAGTGGAATTTATTTTGACAAGGCCATACGTGCGTTTTCCCTCAGTATTTTTGAAACCGATGCCGTATCGTTGGGAAATACTGTAGCCAAAGAAGAACGGGAATGGGTTGAGTCCTGCAATGATGCGCACAATCTCCAGGCATCCTTATTGACAACCTACATATATATATACTCGATGCAAAATTGTTTTGGCAAGTTTACAGCAATTTTTTTTAGCGAATTACTCTGAGCTAACTCTCCTTTTTTTAATAATACTTACCCTTTTTTCAGCTAGAAAAAGTGCTTTTTTTCTCATCCAGCCAAGAAATTTAAATCCCGGTATGGGAGGTGGATCTGGTCGATCTACTACGTACACAGAGAGTTGTGTGTGATATTGATTAATGAGAATAAAATCGAATAAAAGACAAAATTGATTCTGGAGAAACAATTTCATTACCTGCTGAACAAGATGATATCAAATTTGTAGACAAAAGTAGAACAATGTGTACAACGGGGATAATAATTAATACTGAAATTTCTGAAAACTTTGAGCAAAACATTTTTTTTTTAAAGTTCAGATTATTTGCGAAAGAAAAATGGCAACCTACACTTGCAGAGTATTATGAGTAATTAATGCTTACAGGACAAACTATGAATAATAATAATGTATTTATGTCTTGGTCGTGTAGTTTCCGGTCTACTTCCGGTTAATGATTTACTTCCGTATTTAGTCTTCATCAGTTTTAATGGTGCAGGACATAATGGGAATAATAGTGTGCATAGTATAAACGGAAGAAGTAATTTAAGCAGTAGATATGGATGAGTTGGACAAAGATGCCATTTTGATGACGAAGACACTATATTATTGACCGTGATCAAAGCACAATATAACCGGTGCAATATTCTTTTCAGTAAACATTTTATGATTTTTATTTGTTGACAATCAAGCTGAATCGATTGTAACAGTTTGAGGAAAGCATATATGAATGAACAAGTTTAAAAAAATAATTTTAAGGAAAGGGTGTGTTGTGTATTGGGAAAAAATTTATGAATTTACGACGTTAATGAATAGACATTCTATTAGTAAGACATGCTTACCTGTTGAAAATTTTATAGCCCACGAGGATTTTTAATGAATAATGAGATTTGAAATGTTGTCAATAACTTGCGCTGGATGTGTACAGTACGAATAATGCCTTTGTTATCTAATCTATTTATGCTTTCACCGATAAATCTTTGCCCTATTAAATTTCTCTTTTTGGACTTTTCAAAAGATTAATAAAATTGCGACATTACTCCGTGCTTTTTGAAACAGTCAAAATTGCTTTATTGCTCTTAAACATCGCAAATAAAAAAATAACTCATGAATACAAATATTAATATTAGTTTAGTATTATCCAAAAGGTCCTCCAACAGGTCCCTCAGCAGTGCAAAGAGTGTAATGTAGATCCGAACAAGATGAACGTTCAAGATTAAAATCTTCGTCACTCCTTTTTAAATAGATGCATGTACAATTGTTTTCGTCTGAGCATTTAGTGGGACACGTGGGCTTTGGTGGTTTTGCATAACACGCCTTTGGTGGAGTACATTCAACCTGTAACATAAATTTTAAAAAAAATCAGGTAGCAAAGGTATAAAAAAGTTTGATGATAAAAAGATTAGTTATAGGAAACAAACACAAAGTCTTCAGGCTTACAGTTGGAGGAGGGCAGTCGATAATGGGTTTACTACCTGAAAATGAATACACAAAGCTTACTTAGTTTTTAAAAACTCGTTTTGAATCGTTAAAGTAGTATAACCGAACATGAAGTAAATAATATTCGTGACTGACAATGATAAGGTGGGTTTTGGCACTCGGCGACGACCGTAGGGCAAGAGATGGAAGGTGCCTTGCATTTAACCACAGGTTGAGTACAAATTACCTGCAGAACAGAACCAACATTTAGGATTCAGACATGACGAAATTTACACACACGAGTATGCAGGAGAAGGGAAAAAGAACGGAGAGATTACGGAAAGAGAAAAAGGGGCGAATTGAGACAAAACAAGAAAAGGCAGAGAACAATTTGGTAAATGTTTTTTTTTCTCTTGATTTTACCTGTGGTGGTGGACAATAAATCTGGAATATAAAAAAGAAACATGATTAATTACCGTCATTTCAATTAAAATCATGATGATTAATCACAGGGCAGTAATTCATTATATCATCGTATTTATCATCAAACAATAGTTATCGTATTTACCACCGGGTCAGTACAGTTCAAAACCGGCTCATCACAGGTAACTATTTAAAGAAATTTCAATATCCAGGTATCAGAAATTTTCAGAATTGAAAATCAGAAAATCAAAAGTATATTGTCGTCACTCAAGTATCTTACTATTGGGAGGAGGACACTTAACTACCACAGGTGGACAAAATTGGATTGGTGGTGGACACTCCAAAAATGACAGTGTGCCATTCACTATTTCTCTGCAATACTGTACAAAATATGGAATGGTTTTCACTATAATTTTGTTTAGTAGAATGTCCAAGTTGTTTCATAATTACTAACAGTGATAACAAATTGATAAGGTGGAAAATTCATTTGTGTCTGTTCGTCATCATAGAGCATAATATTCTATAGGAAATATTAATTAAAGTTCTACCTCTGGTGTTAAACAAATCGGTAAGGGATCGCATATAAGTCCTGTACAATTAGTTAGCCCAGCTTCCAACTCTGCCTCGGAACAGTTCCTCGGTATTGTTGTACAATTCACCCCTTGTGGTGTTCCACACTCATCTGGAACTTTACACTCAGGTGGGTCAACAGGATTGGTTGCATTACATGGAAGCTCTTTTGTAACGCAAGGTGGTCGAGTAATTGAGCACGGTGGGGTTTCGATGTGACATTCTGGTTCTTCCATCTGAAATAAAGAAAACACACATCAATTATTTATTTTCCGTGGTAAAAGATAAAACTACGCTTTCTCTACACTACACTCTTTACCTTACACTCCCGCTCTTTCATAACCATACACTTTGTTGCAGCCATCCAGCACTCTGGTGGCACAGTTATTTCACAGTTTTCGCATATCGCTGTGCAGTTAGCTGTTTTAATAATTCTACAGTTACTAGTAGCATTGCCAAGAGTGCAAGGAACCATTTCCATGAAACATTCTGGCGTCGTCACAGTACAATTAACTGGCTCACATCCACTAATATCTTTACATCCTCCTTCTTGATTCTTCCAGTCATCCAGCCATGGATAATGAACTTCCATAACTTGTACCTGATTGGGCTCATTCTCTTGTCGTTTTCTTCGTCTGGATAATTTGTCAGAGACAAGGCTGCTGTAGGAAACTAATACTTGTCGTCTTCTCTTACTTTTACCCATTCCTACATCTATATCTACTATTTGAACTCCAGCAGGTGTCCGCTTGATCACGTACTCTTTCCCGTTCTCGTCAACGTGAATTTCACCTCCTACCCAGGCATCTCCTAGTTCTAATTCGCGGAGAAAACCTTCAAGTGCTAGTTGTTCAAGTTTGCTGTCAAGGACGGGTATATAGAAATTCATATCGCCCCAAGGAAGCAGGTTTTGTGACTCAAAATGTTTGCCGAGTCCGTCGCACTCATTTATGGCATCGCTTTTGTTAAACTGTTTTGTTTGGAAAGATTTTTAAGAAAAACAACTAAAAATAATTGAAAAAAATTAACATGCATTTGTTACAGGTTTGCCAATAGAAATGCCTCTTACTTGGTTTACAGAAATCCAAAAGAATTTTCCGTTATAAAATCCCACGTATCTAAACATTTAAAAAAAATAATGGTTTATCAATTTTTGAAGCAGATTGTTGCAGAATATTTGTAGGGAAGGAATTAAACAATCAATACATTTAATTATACTTACGTCCAGTTTGACACATCTGGTGGGGGTGCAATTGTTGGCGAGGGCGAAGTACCTGGTGGTGGAAGCTGTGTAGATATTCCGGGTGGAAGCACTGTAGATATTCCGGGTGGAACTACTGTAGATTTTCCTGGTGGAGGCACCGTAGTTTGATCATCCCTATTTCCTTTCTTTTTTCCTGTAGCTCTTATTTGTGGGTGGTGACTCCATTGGTTTGATGTCTGCATTTCGTCGGCAAACAATGAATTAATTGATACTAATTCCGACTCGTGTTCGTTCAAACCTGTAACAATACGGAATTACAATTAGACGAGAAAAACTGTAGCGTAAAAATTTATTTATTTTTTATCGCTTTTTTAACCTCTGGTGTACTTCTCATGGCCATGTTTGGATTCACCAAGTACGATCAACATTAGCAATGACAATAGTTTCAAACCGATTTTGTCGTACATTTTTAAAATTTTACTGTTATTATGCAGTACGCTAAAGTTCACTTTTTGTTAGTTATTTCAGTCTCTTCTCTGAGTTATCTTCACCAACGTTGTTGCTTTGACTAGAAGCTTGTGCAGAATACAAAACCTGTTACTACACTTTAACTTATCAATTACCTTGGTTATGCGAAGATGTAATTAATATTAAGTACATTTAATTAGCAAACTATTTAATGATTATAAGTGTTATGTGCGCTAATGTTTATAACTATCACTTCTACTTGATAATTGCAATATTTAAAACAGAAAGTGTGTAAGACTTTTAGGTGATGTAACAAATTGTACTGGCAAAACGATTAAATTACACGTGTTTGCATGCAGTTACTAGCAAATGACCAGCCTTGAAGCGTTATCAAACTGCTTATTAGGATAGCATAAAAGTTCTTGATTAATTTTTCAGTATGCGCTACCTCTATTTAAGAAGGTAATAAAGTCACAAGTAAAAGTGTTTACCAGAAAACTATAAACCTTTAATGACCTAATTTAATTTGATTTCAGCATTTTCGCTGAATAGTACTGCAATGCAAAATGTATTTACTACGACTACTGCAAATAAAATGCCGATATAGTGTCTACAGTAATCCGCAATAGTTTTAACTTGGTTTGATAAATAATGTTGTCAATATTTAGACAATTTAGACAATTAAACAAACTGCTCCGATACAGACGGACAACAAATTACGCTGATGTTGGAATGCTACCGGGTAGAAAAGTAAGCTCACCAAATTACTAGATGCTAAAATAATTCATGATTCTGCTGATTTAAGTCAGTGTTTATCACTGAATATTGATGGACACGGAAAAAATGGAAACTTTTCTTCTAGTTCTTAAATGCGGCTATGTGGAGCAATAAAATGTAATAATATTGTTCGCTGGAATTCGCGGATGAGCGGGTTGGCACGGCTAACTATTCCTGCCTGTTTTCATTTTTACACGTTTATGTATGTATATAACCAACTGCTTTGTAGCTTCTGCATTATGTTTTTTTTTCCAAACGGATTGCCGGTGGCCGATCAAGATTATGCGAAAACTCGAAAATCATTTATAGCTTGTTCCATGCTTCGTGCCAATAACGATTACAGAGACCCGGTACATTCGTTCATTAAAATGACACCGTCATTGATTGATTTCGCGGCTTACTCAGGCTGTGCGCTTATACTAACTTCCTATTTTATTTAAGTACAAAAACTTCATTGAGATTAACAGAAAAAAGTTAGAAGATAAACGTTTTGACATAATGTAATGAAAACAGCATTGCTCGTCCTGTAGACAACATATTTAAGACTGTGGTGATTGTAAGTACTTTGCTTTTCAAAAAAATGCTATTTTGCCTTACACAAGATAGATTTTATTTCATATTTTTAGTAATACATATAATGCATATCTACAGGTTTTTTTGTTGCTTTAGGTTTGCATTCTCACTTGAAGTAAAGAGGTGGAAAAATACTCCACTTGCATGAAACTTGTGTAGCATCCCAGATTACCAGAGAGGAGATAAATGAAATGTAAAACGTCTCAAGAAAATCTAGTTCATGCAAATGAAAGAAGAAAATGTCTGTTTCTAATCACTGGTCATTTGCAGCTAAATAGAGGTGCTTATTTGTACGACCTCCTAGTCTACTAGTTCTGCATGATGTAAATAGTCTTCCATTTTTATTCATTTTTTTCATAATTTAATTACAACTTTGCTCGTTCCACGGAATCGAAGGCATATTGTCTGCATCAAGCCCTTTTTCAAACTTTGCTAAAGAAACTATAATACCTAATTTTGACATTTGTAATATTTCCAAACTGCCATTTTCAATGGTTGCTTCACTTACACCGTCTTCAAATCCGGAACTGTATAAATCTTCAGCCATTGCAGTTGTCCATTTGATGTGATAGTACGATCCGCCCTGGTTCACTAACCATCCGTGACCCCAGGTTCCGTATGTGAAATACAATGAAGTAGAATTGGTTTCGTCATTGTGTTTGAGAAAAACTTCTGCAGTTCCTATAAACGCAAAGTAAAGAAAAAGTGCATGCAATAATTCAAATTGTACGACATAATATGCTGTTCCTGCCTCCAGGTAGAAAAAAAAATTACCTAGTGATCTGCTTCCATACTTTCCTACGATTTCACTAGGAGAGTGTTCCTTTGGAGACATTTGCCCTTGGTGTTTATTACCAAATGTCCTTGTTGCTTCACGTGCTTTCTTAATTCCTGCAAGTAGTTTAGCCTTATTTGATTCCATTGCTTTTGTGATACTTGGAACTGGATTCTTTTGAAGATTTCTGATCGCTTCAAATATGAATATGTGAAGATAATCAGGATCTACCAGTGCGGGAGCATAATTTGTGCTTGTAAACACCCCAAGTTTCAACGCTGGGAAGAAGGTTACATGACTATGATACGGCTGGAAATAACCTCCATGATTAATAGCTTCCCAGCCGTTGTATGATCCAACAACCAAACCAGCTCCATAACCATTTAAAAACATTGAAATGCCATCAGTGGACTCTAAAGACTTGAATTCCGGTTCATGGAGAGGATAGTAGATGGAAGGTTTCTTGAGCCATTGCATTACCTCCTGAAAAAAGAAACAGGCAACAACCATTTTCTTAAATTGAATTCAATTTACAAGGAAGTAAATTTTTCTAGGAATGAAAATAATTTTCTTACTTTAGGAACCACCTGTTTACCATCAGCGACTCCATCATTTAAATAGAAACGAAGAAATTTGTTCAAATCGTTTAAAGATGAATACATACCTGCAACTGTATTGACTGCTGCTGTTCGCCTAATATTTAAGTAAAAAATAAATTTCAAACTGTAACCCATCACCTTAACGTTACTCACTTCGTTAATAAATGCGTTAATACTTGAGGAGATCCACGTGCATCAAATGACTTTGTCCCCTTAGCATGTAGTGTGGTAGTGCAAATTGTTCCAGCGCACTGATTCCAGTGTCTGGGTTAATGTATCCAGAACTGTGCATGCCAATGTCCTTAAGCAATTCCAATATCTGGATAAATGGGATTTAAAATAGATTTGAGTATTGAGCTGAGCACAACTGAAATGCAAACGGAGGCAATTGGGAATATTATTACTTGCGACTTATACTTACATGAGACTCATGGCTTCTTCCCAAAAGTTCTCCAATAACCTGGCTTAGCAGAAGTACCCCTTTATTGCTGTAAGAAAATTGGGACCGAAAACCACATTTTTCCTCTACATATTTAAATCGACTGTAAAAAATAACCACATCGTCAATCACTTTCTCTAACAGCTCCATTTTCTGTCATTTGAAAGGAATAAATTGAATACATTTTGTCATTTACTCACGACATGATTTCTTCTTTTGTCAAAGCTCCTGCTATTATTGGCAAATCTTCACTCTTAATACACAAGCGATGAGAAATCAGGTCCCGGATGGTCGCATGTTCAGATCGGTATCTAAGAAATATGTAACTTTAAAGCTGGTTTGTATATTTAAACAAGTTAACTTCATACATAAGCATCAACCTGTCTATTAACGTGAAGTTGCTATTTGGCATAAGAGTTTTAATTGGTGTATCAAGGACAGCCTCCCCCAGATCAGGGAAGGCTTCGTTAAGAGCTTTTACTACGCTAATGGCCGTGAAAACCTGTAATTAAGGAATAAATATTACTGCGCTGTGTTCCTTTTTCTAAAATCTTTAATAACGCCTCACGGATTTCAGTGGAGGGTTAGTAATATCAATACACTATTACCTTTGATATTGATCCTATAATAAATTGACTTTCACTTGTGATTGGTAGACCCATGTTCTCGTCGGCATAACCATATCCTTTCGTGTAATGAGCATCACCGTGGAGAACTGTCAATCCCAACCCCTTAATTTTGCTGATAGGTAGAAATATTTTTTCCGCAAAATTGTCAATTTTCTTCTGTACACGTTTCTCGATAACTTGATGCGCATAGCAGTCTTGAAAAAGCAATAAAATCGCTAGAGACAGCCAGATTTGGAAAGGCAATAAAAACGTGTATAAGCTCATACTGAACCGGTTATCTATGTCTTTGTACTTTGTTAAGAAACTTGTCAACTTGATCTAAAAACTTGTCAAAATGTTAGGATAACTTGTGTATGTACAATATTTAATTTAATAAATAGTTCCAACAAATTTACAGCTTTTAGTAAACGTAAACAGTGCTCATTTCTCGCTACCAATAAATAATGAGCTATCACTCAAGAGTAATTCGACCATTGCATAAAATCAAAAGATAACGAGCCAAAACGTGGAGGTCTCATCTTTTTGACAAAGATTAGTAGTGCATGGAAATCGTGAGCATACTACGGCAATATTTTCTGTGTACATGCATAATATTACACAAGAGATGCAGATGGGACACCACTTATTTGAAGCTACAAAGTAAAGTAAAAAGGGCAAACCAACGACGATATTCAAATAAATTTTCTGGAAGACCCGTCTACTAAAATTAAGGCATGTGAAATTTGAATACCATCGTTGGATTGCCCTTTTTACGTTTATTTGTATAGCTTCTTCAAATAATAGAAGCCGTGTCTGCTAGCTCCATTGTATAATAGGCGTGTATGCAGAAAATATTACTGCAATCAAAGATTAGTAGTGCATGGAAATCGTGAGCATACTACGGCAATATTTTCTGTGTACATGCATAATATTACACAAGAGATGCAGATGGACTTCATTTATTTGAAGCTACAAAGTAAAGTTGTAAGGGCAAAACCAACAACGATATTCAAATAAATTTTCTTGAAGACCCGTGTACTAAAATTAAGGTATGTGAAATTTGAATACCATCGTTGGTTTGCCCTTATTACTTTTATTTGTAGCTTCTTCAAATAAGTGAAGCCGTGTCTGCTAGCTCCATTGTATAATAGGCGTGTATGCAGAAAATATTACTGCAATATTTTCACTCATGATATGATATGGCAACCTACAACTGCTTATTATTTCCAATAAGTTGAAACTTTCATACTTTGACTCGTTATTTTACCAAATTGGCACACTTTATATGTACATGTTATACACGCTATTAACTTACATACTTGTTATCTCATCAAGTTTGCATGTGTACATTTTATTTCGTTTGAAATTTTAAATAAAAATTAACTTGTACCAAGTATTGATAGATAAGACGTATACGTGCGCTACTAAATTTTAAAAAAAGTTTTTTTTATATTGCACTGATACTGTATATTTAGATGTGCAAAGAACTAAAGAGCAGAACTAACAAGCGAAGAAAAGTTCAACTAAATAAAACTTTCTTTATTCATTCAAGATGCTCATATAAATTTAACTACAACTTTGCTCATTCCACGGAACCAAAGGCATATTACCTTCGTCAAACCCTTTTACAAACTTTCCCATAGACGCTACGACACCTAATCTTGACGCTTCGAATATTTCTAAAATGCCATTGTCAATAACGGCATGGTTTACACCCTCCTTGTCTCCACTAGCATATCGTTCCTCAACCAATGCAGTTATCCACTTTATGTGGTAGTACGATCCGCCCTGATTCTCTAGCCAGCCGCGACCCCAGGTTCCGTACGTGAAGTATAACGAAGTTGAATTGGTTTTATTGTTGTGTCTGAGAGAAATTTCTGCTGTTCCTATAAACGAAAAGTCAGCGAGCATTATTTATTACCCATTCTAATTGTATGCTTTTTCTTGCTTCTTCCAGGTAATAAAGCCATTTACCTAGTGATCTGCTTCCATACATTCCTACAATTTCACTAGGAGAGTGTTCCAATGAAGACATGTAGTGTTGGTATTTTTTACCATATGCCTTTATTGCTTCGTTCAATTTCTTTTTTACTGCAAGTAGTTTATCTTTATTTGATTCCATTGCTTTGGTAATACTTGGTGTTGGAGTTGGAAATTTTTGAAGATTTCTGATCACTTCAAAAATGAATATGTGAAGATATTCAGGGTCTACCAGTGCGGGAGCATAATTTGTGCTTGTAAAAATCCCAAGTTTCAATGCTGGAAAGAAGGTTACATGACTATGATACGGAGGAAAATAGCCACCATGAGATATAGTTTCCCAGCCCTCGTACGACCCGAGAACCAAAGCTGCTCCGTAACCATTTGAAAGTATTGAAATTTCATCTGAAGACTCCAATGATTTGAATTTTGTATCAAGGCTTGGATAATAAATGGAGGGTTTCTTGAGCCATTGCATTACCTCC
>JAHZMZ010002800.1:0-11253 GCA_027743805.1 Lepidocyrtoides sp. E14 | reverse complement strand
TTTATGATAATGATTTCCACTGTAAATAGGTTTCAAATTTGTGGTGTTCGCTTGATACGCATAAAAATGTGTACATGGATCCGCCATGAAATGTCATTCCCAGCTAATGAAATGTTGTCATTCTAATAAAACAAGTTTAAAAAAGTGTTTCAAAGAGAAAAAAGTTTTTTTTTTCTAATCCGAGTTTGCACACAACTGCTCATACTTTTGTTTTGTGCTTCATGTAGCCTGTTTCCCGGTGGTGTCACAAGGAAATATGTAATAATGAGAGGCTGTGGGGTCGTTTGAGAAATGAAGGCAAGCTCCCTTGTTGATAGTAGATGAAGTATCCTAATAATACTGTGGAATTATTATTAGTATTACTACTGCTCCAAAAGAACCGTTTTCATTCATGAGAACAATGAGGAGTTGTTCCATGATGATAATGACATGGTAGAAAGAAAAGCTTCTTTCTAGTGGTGGTGGTAGTTGGGGGTGAGAAACAAAATGAAGTAAATTCCTACGTTGTCACGCATATTATTCCTCCGGTAATAACTATTCTTTTGTTGCTCCACTACTCTCTTCTACTGGTATTTTGCAGCTTAATGTGTATGCGTAACTAAAGCTTAGTCAACCGAGTGATGGGGGCAATAATATTATACGATTCCCTGTCGGTTTCCTTCTTTCATAGTAGTTATGTAAATGATGAATGGAGGCGACATTGCATTATCCTCTAAAAAGCAGTCGGGTAAGAGCCCAGAGTCATTCTGAATGCATTGGAAAGTAAGGCAGTAAAAGTTAGTGGCAACACTACTGCATCTTGGTGCAAGTGCAACAAAAAGAAAACGAAAACGCAAGCTGATGCAACTGCAGAGAGAGAGAGAGAGAGAGAGAGCATTTATTTTCCTTAAGAGCTAATCAAAAATATCACAGGGGAAGAATATAATCATTATTAATATTTCCATTTCATCAACTGTCCAAAAGCAGAGCACAGCTACGAGGGAGAACTCTATAAACTTTGGTAAATCTTTACAACATTAATACTCTCAAAAAGTTTGGCCAGTCGTTTATCTAACAGAGATTACATAAAAGGATTTTCATGATTTCTATTGCCAACTGTACGCGTTAATGGAGAGATTCATTGGCACTTGAAGAAATGAAATGTTGAATGGTCAGATATGTGTAGATGCAAAATATTCTTGGTAGATGGGAAGCCATGTTTTATGTGATGATGAGCCATCATTTGCATTTTATTGCTTTCATGAATTTAGACTGCTCATCTGTCTAGACTGATGATGTCCTGTGGGTAGTTTTTATGCAAAACTTTGGATTCAAAATATTTTGGATGTAGAAGGCTTCCAAACACTTACATTTTTAAACGCTAATAATGCCCGCTCTTCCTTACGCTTGTGCTTGTTCTTATAATGTTGAAAGCTCTAACTGAAGTGTAAAAAACACACCTGTGTGGTTTTAATGCATACTTTGACGTTTCTGGAAATCTGTCTGTCGTTATCCATGAGTATGCAAATAAAGATAATTTTTTGATAAATTAATGATAGTAAAGTGTAAAATATAACACGTAGAAAATAACAGCAGACCACTTCAGATGTTAGCATGTAGCATGATTATCTACTTGATGGGACTTTAGGTCTTTTTGTGATTGATCTTTTTTCGTGATAAAATGGCTCCATTAGCATGTTCAAGATACGTAAACAGCATTTGTATGCTATTTCACAAGTGTTCTTGAATACCTATATACAAAAAAGAACGCAAACAAAGATTCTCTGACAAGCATTAAAAATATTTTACTCTACTTGCGTATTCGCATAGCAGCTCTGGCAGACGCCTTAGATAGTTCTGTTAATTTTAAAAGCAGAATTGTCAATTCTGAATTGGTTATCACTACAATGAAAGGAAATTACGTACTAGCGTTGCTGTGTATAGCCGCTACCTTCATAGGTTTCGTCTCAGCAGCTTCGGTTAACGACCCCGCGTCCTTCTTTTCCGATGACTATTTTGAAACAAACAACCTTTTATCTGACCTTACAAGTCTAGAAGCGTCACCGTTTGCAGAAGACAACGATGCTTCATTGACTGTGGTAAGTATACAAAGTTTAAACAAGGTACCGTACCAAAGATGCACGTAAATTGATTTAGCAAAAAAATCTGAAAACTTAGCCGGAAATAATTGCGAAAAACGGTTATCCAGTCGAAGTCCACAATGTCACTACTGCTGACGGATACATTTTACAACTACACCGAATTCCATACGGCAGACAGTGTGGTCCAGGTGAAGGAAAGAAAGTGGTGTTTGTTCAACACGGGCTACTGTGTGACTCTTCAAATTGGGTACTAAATGGCGTCAATAAAAGCTTGGGTAAGGAAATTAGCTATGACATGACTATGAACACCGTTATTAACTGTGTTGTGTAACATGTTGACATTTTGAATACGTATCCATCTGTCAGCATTCCTCCTGGCGGATGCCTGTTACGATGTCTTTTTGGGGAATGCCAGAGGAAATACTTATTCCAAACGTCACTTGCGTCTTCATCCAGTCGCAGACAAAGAAGCATTTTGGGCATTCAGGTAAAATTCAGCATTTTATAATTTTCATTACCTATCAACTTTTATTGTTTTATTTTATTTTCCTGGTGTTAGTTGGCATGAAATGGGAAAGTTTGATCTTCCGGCAAATTTTGACTAGTAAGAACATCCAAACGCAATATAATACTATGTATTTGTAAATTATTAGCCGAGCATGAAAATCAAATGACATATTTTTATTTTCCCCGAAAAAAAGCATAATGGGATTAACAGGGACCGATGGGCTCTACTACATTGGTCATTCAATGGGAACGACTATGTTTTTTGTCTGTATGGCTGAAAACCCAGAGTACAATTCAAAAATAAAATTAATGAGCGCGTTGGCCCCTGTTGCTCATACAGAGCACATGATAAGTCCAATCAGACTAATTGCTCCTTTTTCAGGAGAAATCAAGGTGATTTATATTTGAAAATAGATTTAAGCAACGAAGAATGCCAAATAAACTTTCTTTTCTATGCAGTTAATTTAATCCGGGTCTAATTTTTAGTGGCTTCTGAAAATGATTGGTCTTCATGAATTTGCACCTGCCGATGACTTTTACGAGCTAATTGGACGAACACTCTGCAAGGAAACTAGTCCTATTCAACCCTTGTGTACCAACGTTCTGTTTCTCCTTTGTGGATTTAATCCCGATCAAGTAGATGCGGTAAATTGGCGGATAATATTTGTAGAAAACATCCAATATATTTGGATACGGATTATGATATTTGTTGCAAATAATTTTCTAGCCACTTATACCAGCGTGGGGTCAAAATGATTGGCTTGGAGCTGCTGCGGTATGTTGACATCACTATCTTATCATTTTTACTGGTTATTCACCATCACACGTCAGTTTGGCAAGCAGAAAGTTTTGATAATTAACATCTAATTGGCAGGATACTCATCGTGTTGCTGAACTTTTGCCAAATATACAATTGAAGCACCGAGTGCCTCATGACCAGTTTAATCATCTGGACTTTTTAATCGCCAAAGACATTAGAACGCTTCTTAATGATGATGTAGTTGCATTTATGGAAAACTTTTAATAATCCTATCATTTAAAAAATAAATACTGTGATATTTGCAATTCTTTAATCCATAATAAATTGTCTTTTACAACTTGCATCCAAATTAAAACATTTTTGTTTAAATTAATACTCCGTTGTTGTACTTGTTGCACGAACTCATTTATCCTCCGAAACTGATTAAAACCAAATTTTGCCCTTTAATTGACTTTATTGTACAGAGTACAGATAGGTGACAGAACAGCCCACTAAGCAAATTCATTTTACAAGTAGCCGTCATTACTACTGTAACGCACTAGCCGTTTTTATCTGGTTGCGTCAAACGTGCAGTGACCAAATGATTGATTGGGTACTTGAATGTCGTAGTTCTTACAACATTTTGCTATGTGCATCAACCGATGCTTTAGAATTTCTCAGATCATAGGTTGAACATTAACCACTGCGACCTTTTCACATACAGTAACGGCGCGCACGTGGTCATTTTTTAATATTACCATCTAGAACTTCCCCGTGCATGTAAACGATTCTTTTATCATTTATTTGTCAGATCGTCTTAATTTTATTGGTTTTTCCTCTGTCGGTGCTTACACCAAATCAATAGAACTTGCTTTATACAAAGCGTACCGCAAAAAAAGTCACCAAAATTACACCTAAAATTACGTTTGCTCATCGGCTTGCATAATTGATTTAGATTCTATTATTACTGATAGTAATCATAAATCAGTAATTGATTGATACGATTTCTTGCGTTCCGCAAAGTATCAAAAGTCAAAAATCTGATAACTATGTATATCATGTACAAAAGTTAAGTATAAAAAACAAATGCACTTTTAATGTATTGCGCCATGATAAACATTTTGATGCTTGGTTATTGGTTATCATCAGATATGCCTCGTGTATGATGATAATATTGAATATATTGCAAAACGTATATAAGTAAAATTCAAGGTTAACAAAAGACTACACAATTAGCTGTCAAATGCAAGAGTGCGTCGGCAAATTCACCGCGCAGCGGCAACAGCAAACTTAAATACAGAGAAGATTTCAAAATGAAACTTTTGGTAGGGATTTTGGCCCTTGTGGCTGTAGCCAGTTCAAAATCTGTCATTCAATCACACTCGGCAAGTCTGGAAAAGAATTCTCTGCTCGCTGATAATGAAGATGCCAAGTTACTTGTGGTAAGTATATACGAATATAATTTTTGTTAATAAATAAAGCATATCCGGTCATTTTTTTACACCAAACCACGTTTTTTCATCTTATTTTAGCCAGAACTAATTGAAAAGTATGGCTACCCTGTTGAAATTCACACAGTTGTTACTGAAGATGACTACATTTTGACCGTGCATCGTATTCCATACGGAAGAAAATGTGGTCCTGCTGAAGGGAAACGTGTCATTTGGCTTCAGCATGGTCTTCTTGGAGACTCATCTAATTGGATAGTGGCTGGTCCAGAAAAGGGCTTAGGTAGGAGAAATAGCTCACTCATTTAATGATTTTAAACTCGAATTGTGAAACAATAACCGTATAAAAATAAATTTGGTTTATCAGGCTACAATTTAGCAGATGAATGCTACGATGTTTGGATGGGTAAGTAATTAGTAATTACTCAGAATTTATGATACAAAATGAAGGACTCGGGTGAAATCTTCGATCAGTTGTTTAAAAAATGTTAATTTGCATTTTATCCTAAGGTAATTATCGAGGAAATAGATACTCAAAGGCTCACGTATCTTTGGACCCTGAGAAGGATAAAGCGGCGTATTGGACATTTAGGTAAATTAGCCCTTAAGACTGCCAAAATTTTTATTTAGGAAAATGAAATGCTCACGTTCGTCATATTTTTCGTTTACTTTTGCAGTTGGGATGAAATAGGACGTTTTGGTTGGTTTAAATTTTATCTCAATGTTTAATTGCACATTCTAAAATGACTCATTTGATATTGATCAATTATACATGCAAGCCAAAAAATTATTGTAAAATTGGTTCAAAAATTTGTAGACATTCCTGCGGATATAGATTATGTTTTGAATGCAACTGGAGCTGATAGCATTTATTACGTTGGACATTCCATGGGCACAACTGGTTTCTTTGTTTGCATGTCAGAAAAGCCCGAGTACAACTCTAAAATCAAACTGATGAATGCTTACGCTCCAGTTTCATACACTGAGCACATGATAAGTCCAATCAGGCTCATTGCTCCCTTTGATGGTGAAATCGAGGTATGTTGTACTTTGGATAAATTTAACATTGCTATAACACAATTTATAAAAGGATTTTTTTCATGTCCTTGTTGTAAATACAGTGGATGCTTTCCATGTTTGGAATGTATGAATTTTTGCCATCGTCCAAATTCATGGAATTTTTGGGTCAAACTGCCTGTCATCAAAACAGCCCAATTAAAGATGTATGCAGCAATGTCCTCTTCCTTATTGCTGGATACGACGTGGAGCAGTTGGACCCTGTAAGGAACTCAAAAACTGTACCTTTAACCTTTGAATCAGGTTGAAATTTAAAATGCACAAACCACATTTTCCTAGGAACTTCTACCAACGCTGCTTGGCCATATACCTGCTGGTTCTAGCGTTCGTAACTTGGTTCACTATGCGCAAGGTGTTAACTCGGGCAAATTTAGAAAATATGACCACGGTACTCAAAAGAATCTGGAAATTTATGGAACTCCCGAGCCACCAGAATATAATGTAGAAAGAATAACAGCACCAATTGCTTTCTACTGGGGCGAAAATGATTGGCTGGGTGTGAAAGACGTGAGTTCCTTATTCTTTTGTAATTTTTATTTAATGAATAGTATTTGTTCTACAGGCATTGAGTTTCACCTTTTGAATGTCAAAATCTCCAACAGGATGTTTACCGTCTAGCTGAAAGGCTTCCCAATCTTCAACGAATGCACCGTGTGAATCATGATTCCTACAATCATTTTGATTTCTTGTGGGCTAAGGACAACCTTGACCTGATCAACAGACAAACCATTGAATTTATGGAAAATTTCTAAACAATACATATCGAGTCTTATAATTAAATTTTAGCTCGTTAACGACTGATTTACCATATTATTCAATATGTGACTCTGTATTCTTACTCGAATTGAAGTACTGAACTTGTTTCATGATCATAAAATGATTAAATATGTAATACTAAAAAATATATGATGATTATAATTCTACCAGAATCTTTCGTTCTCATACAAAAGTCCATATATTTGAAAGCCAAGTAGCAATAGTTTCATAGTGTATGCACAATACATCCAACTAGCGAAACTTAATCTCCCGTGAAATAAGTTTACAAAATTTCTCGGTGAATAAAATTGAACGCTTAAATTTACGCTATTTTTTACTGTATTGAGTACCAGTACCAGTTAATTTCTGGGATGTAAAATCTGCAACTGTTTACATATGTATAATACATGCTTTCGTTTATTGAATGCATCTAAATAAACTGACAATAATTTTTTCAAGCAATAAATTTTTATTGCAGTCAGTTTCCAATGATTGTAACTTTCAATTAAAGATACACTCGATCATATTGAAGGGTAATCAGGAAAAGAGTAATGATTATCACCGATATCTAAAATAATGTTAAAAATAAATAAAAACGGTGTGATTTTATTTTAGTGAAAATATTACATATATTCGTGTCAAATAATAGCTTACATGTCCAAAATATGCATAGTCCACAGTAAAGACCCCATCCATTCCAAAACGGACACCGTCGTGCTCAAAACAATGAAGGAATTCGCCCACCTCCAGGCTATTGTGAAATATTCTGGTTTTATGCTGCAACATCTTCACTTTGAATTGTGTCATCTGAGAATAAAAATAATTCGAGTAATATTTTTTTTTTAAATCTTTGCTCACTCCTATAGTTAAAGGTTTGTTTTCTATTTTACATTTCGGTTGATCTCTCCTCCTGCCACTAACGGTAATACAATAGCTAAAAAATACCAGGTCACACTAAGTCTAGCGATGAAATTGGTGGCTCGTAATCCCGTATCCAAATCTGTAGCCAGCCATACTATGTAATCTAACATGGAGAAGAGTGCCATTGATCCCCAAATTTCGTTATATACGTCACTCAGTTTCTTTAAGTCAGAGTAAGCATCAAAAATTGGTTTGGATATATTTTCACTTTCAGGTAAACTCAGCAGTGCATGCACTCTCAATTTGAAACTGTGTACAGCTTGGAGCAGTGTTAACGATGGGTGAAGAAATGCAACAACCCGAAATGCTGCCGCAAACGCAGCAGTAGCGAGTACAACAAAGGAAACGATTCCTATTGTAATGTCGCTACATTTCAAATTTTGTGTACTGGAAATTAGCATAGATGGAGGATCAGAGTTTGACAAATTGGTACGCGGATCAAATATCAATTTTGTGTGCGCCGCGTACGTAAAAAACAATTTCTTTATTATTCCAATTTTTACTGTACAACGGTGCCACAATATTGGTAAGTGCAACAATAGTAATGAAGACGGTATGATATCCCAAACTGAGACAATTCAATTTCTGGAAAAAATCAAAAACGTTTTGGTCACACATCATTTTTACCTAAATCGACTGTATTTTAACACGTAAAATCTTACTCTTTTCATGATTAAAGATTTATTTTCATCCTCAAATCTCAGTAGGGAACACCGTCCAACTTCCATCATTATTTTGAAACAGTTTGAAGAATTTATAAATAATTTGTAATGAAAGAGAAGCATCATCGTAACATGAATGATAAGGTGCGTTGTGTTGAAATAGACAATAATATTTTCTGGTTGTGAGTACATTTTCATTAAAGAAGCCCATAAATGTCCAATTATTGACAAACAGAAAATAATTTTGGTCATTACAACCCGTGACAGAGACGATGTTAGCGTAACACTAATTCTATCACCGTCACTCATTTCTTCCTCTTGTAATCGTTGAAACTGGAACTTGAATGGTGTCATGAAGAAAAAATGTCCAAAATCAAAAAGAATTTTGAAATGGTTCATTGAATTTAATGCAGGTCTATAAATTAATGCTCCCATTAACGGCTTGAACCCTTCTTGGAAAGCCGACATAATAATTTGATACTGAAAAATTTGTTCATTCGCCAGACTCTGGTGATTTAACACTATTCGGCTTGCCACTTGCAAAAGTTTTCCTATGACATCTCTTGTAGTTTAAGGGATAATCATTTTGCAAAGTAATTCAAGTAAATAGTAAAAACTTTGATTAGAGAAAGTAATTTCTCTAAACTAAGAGTAAAAATGATAAAAAAAAGACATTTCATAATGTATTCAAGTAAAATGGTATAATCTTACGCACTCTTGATATTTGACCAAGTTCATTACAATTAGAGAAGAAAATGAATCTAGTAATCGGTTTTATTTTGTACGACAGTTATCAGGAAAAATGTTATGATGAGAACTACTACCTACAATATGAAACCGTGAACGAATTGACATTATTGACAGCAACAATTTCCATTAATATAGGTCATCTTGTTCAAACATACCTCGCCCAAAAAACGGTAATCCATTTTATAAACACCTTCAATGCCAATCCACGTTCCACCCCCGTCAAGGTCTCGAACAAGTGATAAAAAGTTTGAATATTCTGTATTCGTTAAAATATATTTTCTGTTCCTCAAGAGCAACGTTTTTAAATTATTCATCTACATTTGTTAAAAAATTAAGTAGACAAATCAAAATGAAACCATATAATCCATGTGACTCTTGAAATTGTATAGGTATGCGCATATTTATTTACTATTTATCACCTTTCTTGTGAATTCAGAATACATAATCAGCGGTAGACCAGACATGATGACGAGCATTATAGAAGTAATACGGTTATACCAGGATTTTGTCTGTATTCCCAAGTCCAAGTCAGTTGATAGCCAGAGAATAAAGTCAATGGTCAGCCACAGGTGTACGGCTCCAAATGTTTCATTAATTGCGCAAGAGGTGGTTCTGAGTTTTTTAAATCTTTTCAGTACAATAGACCACGTTCCCTTTTCGTTCGATTTTAATGGACTTGAGGCCAGAGAATGGCAAGCGTGTTGTAGAGAATTTGCAATGGAATTCAATACAAGGGGAGGATGCAAAAGAACAATGATCCTATAGATTTGCGTGGTAAAAATTATGCACAGTGAAAATGTTGCTGCGGAAAAGAGAGCAATATCAGAAATTGAAACAGGTTTATACGGTTCGGCCAACAGCGCTTTAATGTTGTATGGTCTAGAACGAAAAACTATCTTGTAAATTTCTGAATTTGCCTTAATAATATCTGAAAGAGAACTGCCACTTAGACTGTGGGTATGATAGATTACTTTTGTCAAAGGAAATACCGCTAATGCAAAAAATATTGCTAAAAGATTACAAATCTGAAAAAAGTAAATGTTATTTAGATGAACCTTTTGGTAATAGTCGAAATACAATGACTTATTTTAGAAAAATCAAAACTTACGAATCTTGCATGTTTGACATGATATGGACTGGCCAATTTTTGAAGTCTTATGAAAACTCGCTCACAATTTTCTGCGTTTGATTGAAATTTGGTGAAAAATACGGTTGACATTATGACATGACTAATGATCCGACAGTACATAAAGTAAGAGACTAAAACGTTTGTCTGAAACATTGCCCTTTGTATTGCCATTATTCCAAAATGCGCAAACCGTACAATAAAATTTAAGATGGTAACTGCTCTCTGAAGTGCATGCCGTTTGATCTTCACATTTTCCTTCTTATCAACGACAAATTGATATGAATTCATCCCCATATAGTAGCCAAGATCAAGCGCTACCTTAAAAAGTATAAGGTACGATTTAGCCATAATGAAAATTCAATCAACTTCAAAACTACGAAACCCCGATATCTTCACTGTACTAGTTCATTACACACTAGGACATCGGTTGTGAGCTGTGACGATTTTTTTATGTTCAGAGTTCAGGACTGTAATCCATCACATTAAATTTCACGATGTTATCTTCTTGATTAAATGATAGAAAACGCAATAAGTAAGTGAAGTGGTAAAAGCTTTAAATGCATGCACAACAGATAGACGACAAGATTGGCAATTTATAGATCAGAAGTTCTGCCCATGTGAGATGCAAAGATGGAAGAATAGTAGTGGCGTAATTTTTCAAATTATTTTCAAAGTTTATATCACCATTTATCACACATCAAGTATGATGAAAAATATCATGATGAAGATAAGCATCGGCAAACATTCATTTCAAAAACTAAGCTCGTACATCAAATTAACCAAAACAGGGTCTGAAATTGTTCCGCCAGCTATTTTTACAGACGTACCTAGCCTTCTGTTGGAATTTTATACACACAAGGAACTTGACTAGCAAACATCATTAGGATGTACATGGGTGCATAATGTGATTGTAGCATTGCCTACTAAACTAGTTTAGTAGGCAATGATTGTAGTGTGCCTGAAGTTTTAGGGAATAAATAATCAAAGACTGCATCAAGATTCCAAATCTTTAAGACCGCCTTTGATATACATTGCACAACCATTACCGGTTAAAAAATCTTGACTCTCTGGAAAGAAGTATTTTCATATAATCCCTAGAAAAGTAACACAATGGAGTTACGTTCATCATATTTCAGTCATCATAAATTACAAGCTACTTTCACATGAAAACGGTCTAGTGAAT
>JAHZMZ010002799.1:0-25657 GCA_027743805.1 Lepidocyrtoides sp. E14 | reverse complement strand
CATTGTTTGTATCACAGTTGGACGTGTTGTCATTTGAATTCATTTCATCATCTGCTGAGTACTCTGCTTTGACTGCAACAGCCACCCCGCTACTTGTGACACCATCGGTGGCCATAATCATCCTTTCGATGTCTTGCCACATCTGAAAATTTATAAATAAACAAGGACAACTATTTAAAATAATAAAATAAAAAAGAATGACATCCGGAACATATTCGTTTCATTGTTTGCATTTGCCTCTTCTCCTAAATGTCCTAATGCTCGTCGCCTTATTCACTCTCACTATATTCCTCTCCCTTCTCTAGACCAAAAAAAAACTCTGTAAAATAGTTACCTAAATTCATTCAATTTTTGTCTTTATTTCTGCTCGTCGCAAGTTTCATTTCACATCGAAATTATAGCAGACGATCACAGTGACCTTGGTAACATGTGAGTCGACCAAAGAGGACCATTACTAATCCATTTATTCTACTGGATTTGCAAAAGATTAGTTTAAAGCTTCAACACAATCCTCCGCAGCTCACCATCAGTAAACGCACATCTCTTGTTTTTTTAGTTTCCTGACTTGTGTCTTTTTCCATAGAAACAATAGCAGAAAACACACATGCCATTATGTACATACACGACGCGTATGACCATCACTTCTATTATCATCACCAGCTTGTTCAGGTTTAAATGCAGGTGATTAATGTACAAATACGGGAAGCGTATTATTGCTACACAAAACACAAAGTGGAAAACGTAGTTTTATATGGCATTCCTGGATCCCATTTTTTTTATTCTTTAAAGTACATTATTCCTTTTATTGACGCATATTGGATACTACCCTTTTTTTCTCTTTCTACTTTATTTAGCAAATAACAATGGAAATGGCATGGATTACGCACAAAAATTGTGCTGTATTGAAAAATGCAAGTGTTCAAATATGGTAATAAATCATATAAAGCAACAATAAATACAAATGAAACTTGAGTACAATGCTAATAGTGTGCAATGCAGAATGTTTTGTTGTGCCGGTGCACAAAATGGTCTCACTCAGAGTATAAAAAGATGAAAATACAACAACAAAGAAACAGTGCAACTAAAGGCGACTGTTATTATGAGTTGTGTGATTTCAGCAGTGCAGTAGTTGAGTGTGGGCACATTGATGATGATGATGATCCATGCAAGAAGAGAGGGAATACGGAAGCAGAATAAGCATTGCATGGAAGACTGTTTAGAAATATGCAAAATGTAATTTTTTAAGCTAGACACAAAAGGTTTCATTATTTTTGACTGCGATGCTCTCTCAAAGTCAAAGGCAAGGTCTCCCATGGTTTAATATGATAATGAGTCATATCTACAAAGGAATAAATTGAAATCACTACCGTACCGTGATGATAATGATAATCATGCTGCCACTACACATACTTCTACTGCTTAATAATGATTCTCTTTCTGCAGTGATGATGATGATGCACTGGAATGATAACATGGCATTGTTGTTGTATCAGTCTACATCAAACTTGAGAAAAAAAACTATGGTGACAATATCAAACTCGTCATTGTTTTTCCATGAAGGAATTCACAAAAGAACTATTAATTGTTAAAGACTATCTGTTCAACATGTCTTGGAATTTGGTATTGCGCTACAACACAAGAAGATGCGACTTTAATGAGATCATAGAAAAGAGGAACATGCTCAAAAACCATAATTCAGCATGTTCCATGTTCGACAACCAGGTGTAATTTTTAATGTACATAGTACATAAACTTTTAAACAATAAAATATACTGTGTACTGGGTAGAATTTTCTGTTTATTGTATTTCTTAACAACAAGTAGTTTGTACTTGAAAACGAATTAGAAATTATAACAAGTTTATGAGGTATTTCAAATAAGCTATAGCAGATTTGTTGCTGTTAATCTGTTGCGGAAATGTAATTCGTGACCTAATCTCATAGCTACACGATTATATCGAGTCACCAATATTTTTTAATCTTTAAGGAAAGATTATATTATGACTTTTTAAAGGAGCAAATATCGACCGGTTACTTTTCCCACCGATTGAGACGGCATATTATGAAACCTAGCGGGTATTTGTTTGAGTAAATAAGAAAAACTATCAAGCGTCTTGCAATGTGATTTTAATCTTTACGATAAGACAAGTGTCAGTCTTCTCATGAGTTAAAGAAAAATAATGAACAGAGAGAGAGATGAAAGGTAGAAAGGTAAATAGCGTTTGCATGTCAAGTCAATAGGATATTGCAACCTCAAAATTGATTTTTCATTATTTAGCAGAAAAAGAGAGATGCATGCATGAGAGAGAATATTATGGTTTCTTTGACAGTCTTATACCATGCTCATATTTATAATATGGACTTCCTCAAACAATCGCATTGCCTTGTTGAAAGTTAAAACGGGATATTACTCGAAAGGAAGTTTAAAAAGTCACAATATTTACCAAGAGTCATCAAAAAGAGTCAATGCTCTCCATAATCCATTCACCAAATTTTTTGGAAGATATTGACTTGATCATATTGTGACCCCCAGAAAGGAACAAACATCTCTGAAGGTGATACTCAACTTTAATACTTTACTTGATTTATGCATACACAGCAAAGAACAGCTTTTTTAAAAGTTTATGTAGTATTGTCTCCGTTCTTTTAAGAAAAGTGATTAAATCGTCCATGTTCTAAATTCCTTTCGTGGTAACCCACCAGCTGTTTGTGCAATATCAAAAGTTTAAAATATTTATCTGCCCGTCTAATTGTAAGCATTGCATAAAAAAGGGCGTGTATTTGGAGTGTAAAAAACTGGTAAGATAAACTGGGGTGGAGGAACATCATCGGTCAACAAAGAGATTTTTCAAAGGATGGAGAAGAACGACATGGACAGCAGTGTATGAATCATCTTTCGTTTTGCACGAGTGATTGAATAAAATAGGTCTATGTGTAGCATGTTCTTTGCAACCAGTAAAAGTTGTCAGTTATACAAGTGCTGTCAATAAATGAATGGGAATGGAATGGACATATTAAAGTGTCTAAAACTGATCTTTGGTAATAATGCACTCGTGCGTATTTCTCACCTCTAAGCAAGCCTTTGATTTTTCTTCTTGTTATTGCAAATGTACAATAATAACTCTTTGGCCTCAATAATTAAGTATGTTACGAAAGTAAATAATGTGATTTATAAAAATCTTTTATATGTGCATCAATTTTTATTGATGCATTTGATAATAAAACTATTTAAGTGGAAAGTGTGTATTACTGCAAGGTTGTCTCAAGCTTGCTAGAATATGGTATGTTTACACAACATGAATTAAACAATTTGTAATAAAAATCAAACATGTGTTCAAGGTTTAATAAGTCAGTTTCGATGAAGGTAACACTGCCATTAGACATGCAAACTAAGGTCAATATTTAGACATGTTGACAGTTGTAAATATGATTTTCATTTTATGCATTGATAGTACAATAACGTATGACGCAATGTCAATATATTAAAGATTAATTGCCAGTAGTAATATTTTCCATGCTAATTGCTGAGATTTTGTACTTTTAAAAGCTTCTTTGCCATCTTTTTTTTGAGATATTATGAATGTACCATTTTTGTTTTTATCCTGTTTATGTAATTGACCAAGTCCCATTAAAATTGCATTGTGGTAAAAAAATATATATTATATCAATAGAACAAAATGCACTGACAAATCGTCTTGTTTTCGTGATATATGAGGCTACAAGCATGCTATATTAATACTTGCATAGTTTCATTGCACAACACATTGTGCCAGTTGAAAATGAAAAATGAAAAAAAGAATTCAATTCCGTTTAAATTAGAAGGAAAGGAATGCGTTTGTGCTTACCTTATATTATTATCTACTACACAGTACATATACGTACAGCTACATAATACAGAATGCTATGTGGTTTTTTTACAACTTATTTCTACGTCTCTGATACGAGGGCATTCCATTATTTTGACCGAACATTGAATATATTTAACTTTACGCTCAAGAAGATACAGTTTGGCTGTTTAATTTTTGTAAAAAAACTGTGATGGGCTTGTAAATACCTTTATAGGAATATAAATGAACGTTTACAATAATAAGTACAGACAGAGTTAAAAGTTAAGTAGTAGTGGGAAGACTGGGAAGGAGAAAAAAAAATCATAAATGGTAAAACGATTTTTTTTAATACAAGAAAGTAACTTCACAGAAAGGTGAAAGAGTAGGGTTCAGTTGAGAACAAGATTTTTGAATAGGTAAAGTTATTATAGGTTACCTCTATATTATTTTTACATGGGTATCTTTGTATCTGTCCGTGTGTAAAAATGTATAATATGTAAGTAAGAAAAAGAAGTGAATGTATTCAGTTCAAGCATAAAAAGGAAGATTCCTTTTAAGGACTTATTGGAACTTCATTACCTCTGTTTTTCTTGTTCTAAACCAATAATTTTCCTACAGGAATAACAGATACAACAACAGCAGCAGCAACAACAAAAACATCTTCCCATGTGTAACAAGAACAGAACAAAAAAAAAAGTCAAACGTCATGTCATTCTTCTTTTTGGTTATGCACTCTCATAATTCATAAAAAATAATCATAGTACATAAGGCGAAAAGGATGGCCCTTACAGATTAGTACGTTTAAAATTGATTTTCTCTTACTTTTTTTTCTAATGTGAGCATTGAAAAGGGTTTTGAATTTTTTAATGTAGCTTCACATATATGATTATTAGGAATATAGGCAAGTGCAGAGTACTCACTCAGTTTTTTTTCTTAATGTACCATACTTAATCTAATTTAATAAAAATTGGCGCTTGTTTCAGACAACGTAAAAATTTCTTTTTGTTTTCATGTGGTTGGCAACACTGCAGTTTGTCTCTTGTTAACATGGCTGCGTAATACAGACAACAATGTGTCGTAAACGAGAGGAACGACATTGTTAGTGTGATAATGGTAAGACTGATTATTGAAGCCCTCCCATCATTTATTTTTCTTTTTGACGACCAACGGCAATAAAACAAAAAGAAGTCATAAATATACAACATGAGTATTTACGCGCGCACTTTTCGTAGTTTAGGACCAGGTGGGATGTCACCACAGCTTTATTTTCCTGCCTGTATAATTACTGGCAAGTTTAACATGGCAATAACAATGAAAGTGTAGTATGCAGCTTGACAGTGGTTATCTCCGTCCGATGTAAAGCGTTTCTATCATAAAAATGACAACTGTTTTAAGGAAAAGCTTTCTTTTGTCTCTGGACCGGATTAAACAAAATTTAACAATTGAGGTTAGCAACCGTGGAGATTTCTTTTTAACGAAGACATAATTTAGGCGGTGAGGGTGGCGGCTGGATAGTATAATATGTACTAGTGTAGTTGCACTGTACTCAATTTTTGCAAAGCATTATAACTGTTGTCTTTTTATGTGTCAAAATGATTTTCATGTCAATGTTAGAAATATAAATGTATAAAATAGTGTCTGAAATGTGAAAAAGGATGGGAAAAGGCTTTTCCTCTATGTTCTTAACTCGTAAATTACATTACAAGATAATATTACGTATTCAAAACGTTGTTAAACATTTTAACAAATTGTTATTATGAGACATGTAACAATTTGCTTTTTTTAACTTTCTATTGTCGGTTTAGCACGTTTATGGTCAGATCTGCAATGCTAAAATCCCAGAAATTGTCAGGTTTGATATACCTGAAGAAAACTGACCTGTTCTTCTTCAAGAAAAAAAACGGACAAAAAACTCCCACTTTTCTTGAGTCTTCCTAAAATAACAAATTCGTGAATTCTATTATGACACTATTTTTGTTGTAACACAACGGTCTAGTAGTAAAAAGAGAAGATTTTATTACGAAAATATGCTATCCACGGTACACTTACATGCATACTTGCGTTATAGGCGTAAACTACAAATACACACATACACTTGAATTTTTCATCCAGGTCAATATATCATTTCAGAAGCTACGACAGCCGTCGTACTTAAGACACTGCAGGGAGTACAATGTGGAATTGCACAGGAGCTTTAAGTACTCCTCTCTGAACAAGTGATTCAGACATTATGATTTCTTGTTTCTCGTAAACACGGAACATTTTTTTCCATGTTAGCAGTAGTAATTTAAATTATTATCAAAACTGAAAACAAGCGTTGAAAAATTTGACTTTGGTCTTTAAAATGACTAGAGGGAAACCACAGGAATCTTTAAGTAAATTTTCATTATTGCCTACTGTGATCATTTTCGAATATTGTGCATGGTACGGAGTTATGGGTATATCCACACAGAAATGACCACGGCGACAAGGGCCACTAAATATTAAGGTAGACACATGAGCACCATTATTATCCATATAGACTACTGCATATCTCCGCGTTGCCTTCTCCCCTACCAACTCCCTAAAAAGCATCAACTCATGGTTATATAATTTATATGATTTCTCCCATATTAAAGAAACGCATTTAAACATTACCACCTGGGAGAGATGAAGCGTTTTACAACCTCCTTTTATAATGTTATTACTAGGGAAAAATCTTTCTTTTCTTACGGCTGTCACCAAGTGTTGAGAAATTAACGGCTATGAGCCTTCAACAACTTTTTTTTCTGTGTGCACTCAACATCACTACTACCCAAGCTTGTAATCACAAACTCTACACTAAACGCCATTTTGTCGTTGTTCAGTTAATAAAAACTACATGAAACCCCACAAAGGTGGAAAATTATATGTAATAAAATAATGAAAGTTATATGATATTTATACAAGCAAAAATTATGCCTTTGTTGGACTTAATGGTGAGTTAATATTGTGGTGACTTATTTTTATGACCTATTAAATGCATACAGCCAAAAGGCAAACATTATTGCTGTTTAATCAGTACATAAAAATCTTTATTGAAAGGTTTCTTTCATGCAGAAAATTACTGGTCAATGACACAAATTCAATAGTTGAAATGAAATAATATGCAGCCCAAATCTTTTACTTTGTTCTCCATGCATATACACTTCGTCTTAGAATGAGTTTAAAAATCGAGCTTTTTTTTAGATTGAGTGGTTATGAGTAAACAGAGAATAAAATTTGACTTTCTATTATCAATTCTAAATGAATGGTGTGTTGTCTGCTCTAATAAATGCGTGAAATAGGGAAGGATAGTTTATACTACAGATTATATATACCCTATATCAAAAATGAGCTAGAGTAGAAAATCATACTAAAACAATGCATTTCTGTACATTTATTTTTATATCATGATTCATGAAAGTAGTTTGTATGCTTTCAGTAACTCCATCTCCATAATATTATATAACAATAGGACAGTATAGAGAGGTATAAAGACAATACAATCAGAGAATAGTGGGCAATCTTATCTTTATTACACCAAGAGACACATAACTATACATAGCAATTCAATTCAGTATCAATTTTGTTTGTGTTTGTCTGTTCCCTGTCCTTCTGAGGAATATATGACTTTTGTCTCTCCGTTCGGTCTACCCGGCTATGCCTGTCTGACTGGATGAAACTGGACTGGAACAGGTAAACCACTTCATTTTCTCTGTCTAGCTTAAAATCAATAGCAGCAGTAAAGGGAACTATTTTCCTTTTACTTAATATTGCAGCAACAAATTTATTTGGTGAATGAAAGATAAGCACAATTTGTACGGGTCGAGTGTTGACTGCTGTTTATATTGTTTGTAGTAATGAATAAACGGGATCGTTGTCGATAGAGTGAGAGGGGGAAAGAGATACGCATAAAGTTTTTTTTTTTGACGCTGCTGACATATATGATACTATGGTGAGTTGTTTTAACTCGTGAATGTGTTCCACTGACTTATTTATTTAATACATTGTATAATAATATGTACATCTTTTACCCTGGCAAACAACCCCTAATTACGCTTCTCAAGCTACACAATAAAGTCTTCAAGTAGTTAGAGCTTTTTTAAACATGACATGAGGATCAGACGTGGAAAAAAGACACGTTCACGATATAATGGTTTGAGGCTTTGTTTTTTCATTCTTTTTTAAACATGTTCATAATAGCTTGAGAAACTCTGAGAAATGTTTAGGCACGGACATCCTAGGACAGGTACTATATGGCACATGACGGTGATGGGAGCAACGATAACAATTACTTACCTACCTAGTTTTAACAGCTAGTTGAAAAATAGGTTGTGAAAAATACTGCCTCTTTCCTTTTATTTCATTTTTGACTCTCGCTTTTTCGTGAGCCTTAGCAGGATTCAATCCCACTTATCTACCACAAGAAGAGTACTTATCAGGATCATATTATCCGTGTGGATGACATGGGTATCCCATTTCTATTTTTTTTTATCCTTTTACCGATTCTAGCCACAAAAGTTTTAAGATTATGCTGTATTTACAATGTAAGCTGTTTTATGCATTTTATAAAAAAACAATGGGACAGTTTAAGTTCATTTGTGTTAAAGTTAAAAGGAGATTAGGTAGGATCCAAAAGAGGAATTAAAAATCGATAACAACAACTAGTATACCTATCACAACTTTATAATTATCAACTAATTAGTAACAAATAATAGCAAAAATGTACTCTTACCTCTTGAAATTCACCAACCGTAGTTGCAGGCACAATAATTTGAGGATTTCTGCTACCACTCATGCTTCCATGAATGAATCAAGAGTAGTAATTGAAGGTTTACGTTGTCTTACTTACTTAATCAAATTAGTTTTACCACAAAATGTTCTAGTTCAATTGATATCATTAAAACAATTTATTTAAATTATACTCATTTTCCACTTTTGTACTTGACAACCAACTGAAATATTGAGGTCCTTTTAAAATTTGATTGTACTCGAAACTATTTGGCTTGGCACGAAATTAAAATGTCAGCAAAAAATGTTTAAATATTCCTCTATCAAAACTTCACTCCCTGTTGTATTACATACAGTTCTATTCCTTCACTTAAACAGACAAAATAATAATAATGTAGATGTTCATCATATGGATCTTCTTCTCGGAAGTGTGTTGAAGAGTAAGTAAAACAGAATGTATCTGAGTAATAATTTTCAAGACAAGGATAAACACTTGTAAAGGACTGATCACTTGGTGTTGTAGCAAATCGTCAGAGTGAGAAAAAAAAATGATGAGATGAGCTCATCATCGGAAACGGAACTTAACTTGTTGATCAAGATGATGGTACTGATAAGTGGTAAAGATGCACATGGAGTAATTTTTATGTATAAAAATGCCTATTAAAAGTGTTGCGTTTCCACTCAAGAGTACTCAGTCTCGTGACGAGTTTAATCTTAATTATCTCCAAGGACCACAACAAAAGTATTGTTTACTTCCAGAAGAAGTAGAAGAAGAAGAGGAAAAAATATTGCAAAATTAATATAGTGATATGATGGGAGAAGTAAGTTTAATGCTTACTACTCCTATACTCTCCGTTACGCTTGACAGGCAACGACTACGGTTGCGTTCAACGTGCTCTAAGGGCTTCCCAAGTAAAAAAATCAGAATCGGCCAAAAAAGGCTGTGTCTCTGAGCGTCTCTATCATTCCACGGAAGTGGACCAACTGAGAGGCTCAGGTGAGTTGCTTCAGCTCTATATATCTGAAAGCAAGCTCTTTGGTGAAGCCTACCTGCGCGTATAACGAGCTATGCTGCTAAAGCTGCTGTTGCACAAAACTCATAAGATACTGTTGCACCACATGAGGGTATGATGTGGCTTTCTATTTGGTTGGTAGCTTGATGATTGCAGGTAACCCCCAACAAGAGTTAAAAAACATTGCTGATACAACAGGTAGTCGCAGTCAGTCCAGCTAGCTTAAAAACTGATTCAACCTGATGCTGATGTATTTTTTCGTGTTGCTTACTTATTCTGGCCAAGTGGCCAGCAACCTGGGATTCAAAGCGGTGATCGTACGTGGTGGTGCCTAGAATAAGGGTTCTTTTTCACCACCACTCCCAATGTTTCATAAAACTTATATAACAAAGAAAATGCTGACCTAAAACGGTGCTATGAGAGATTTCTCTGACGAACTAGCTTTCTAGTGTGCCAGCTAGACTGGTACACACCTGGTACTAACTTGAACTGGCGCATACTTTAGTATTGTGTGCTAAATACGAGTCAAAAATATTGTTTTTTAATTACGTGAATAATATATAATAAGTGTGTTATGTTAAAATGAAGGAAAATGAGTGACATTAATGCTCTTCTCGTTTCTACTGCAGGCGACGGGCAAGATAATAGTGGTATTGATGGGTGTATATTTCTTGCTACTTGAATATTATGCATTCCATTTAAAACCATTTCATTGGGGCCTCCCGATTTTAGCGAAACCATTTCTCCGTCCTTTTCCAAGAAACAAGCAGTTTTCTTTGGTTTTGAATACTATGACACATATACCACTGCATGCAAGGTACGACAGAACTTGTATACCTATATACCTATAGCTATGCAACAATAAGTTGTATTTTCAACGAGCAATGCAAATTTCCAAAAATAAACCTAGCCTGGTTTTGCTTATAAAATTCAACTTCTAGAAACACACCCGCCAGCCTCATTGTCATTTGTGAATACCTAGAGATGGTCATAAAAATAAATTCGTTATTTCACGAGCACAAGCATAACTCACCATTTAAGCTTACTTCTATTAACGAGTGCACTACATAAGCCCTCGCTCGCCACCCAAACCCGCCCCCCAGATTTCTCTCAGGATTTCACTACCATCACCAGAAATGGCACATAGGCATCATAGCCAACACCAAGAGAGACATCTCGGCGTCAACGACCACCTCATCCAACAGCACTACACTAGAGATTGAAGAAATGATCAAAATTTAGTGACGCATTTCCATGTTGAATCATGCTTCTTAATCTAATTGATGATAAAATTAGTTAAATGCTGCCCATTTTTATGATGATAAATGATAGATAAAATAATGGCAATGGCAATGAGTGCTTTATCGGCATTGTGTAACAACGTACAATTCTGGAAAGGAAAAAATCTACAAAATCCTTAAGGTTTTCAATGAACTTGATCTCAAGAAACAATTATCCAACTAAATCAATTGATTAATGAAATGATATAATAACCTTCATTCTTACACTAGATGATTTGATTACTATTTTTATTGTTTCAGATTGTTCCACAATACGATTATAATAACTTTAAGCGATATAATACTGTATGATTTAATCATAATTTAGCATGAAGGGACCCAAACAAATATTTTTTATGCACGCTATGTACCAAGGAATTTTCATTGAAGTACCATGAGTTCTGTCCAGGACGTATTTGAATTAATTCAAGAGAGAACCAATATTATTGGATTGATGCTTACCAACCCATTAAATACAAACAGCTTTGGCATGAAAATGTACGACGGATATCCTTAGCAATAAAACTGAACACGAGCTTTTGCAAAAAAAAATAGAAAAATTATAAAACGTGTTTTACCCTTGTAAGGGCGAAATTAAGGAAGCTGTTTGAAATCAGAACCAAAACATCTTTTGCATATTATTAATATTTTGCGTAGATACTTTATACTTGGAGGACATTAATTGCCGTTTAAAGTTTGAAGCAGAGGCAAACAAAAGCATGCATACAGGACGCAAAGCAAGATTATAACATGATAGTAGTACCTACGCATAGTTTAGTAGACAGACATAAACGTTGCTATATCCCTACCACGCATGTCGATAATATCATAACAAACAGAAGGAAAAAAAATGATGGAAGCCCTCATCGAGTATAATATTACTTGTGTACGACCGTACAAGTTGTACCTAATATCTGTCTGAGTGAACAAGACGTAGTAGATGCACCTCCGTCTGGCTGTTAAATATTTGGTAAATAAGTAAAACTGCCAAGTACAATAAAAGCGAAATTTTAATTGCTAGGAAGATGCTCTATGTAAAATATGATGATAATTACAGGGCTTAGTTTTGGAAAGATGTTATCTTCAAAAAAATTAACAATGGAGAACAAAAGGAAAGAAGATGATCTTCTCAAGGGTCTTGTGTGTCCATCAAGAGGAGCAAGCTAATGGAAAATCATAACTGAGAATTGCAGGGAGGGCTCATCATCAAATCGGAAGTGAGAACTTACCATTATCATGATCATTACATGAAACAGAATGCGTCCAACTTTTGAGTGACCTCTCTCACTGCACTGACACAGAAACTTGAACAATACACCAGCCAAGTATCAAGTTCAATGGTAAATCTTTGGCATTGACTAAAAGTATAAACCTGAGTGAGAGAGGAAGGAGCTCTTGGCTAGTAGTAGTAAGTAGCTAAATTAAAGTGGCAGCCGCAGTGGTAGTAGGGGTTACTACAAAGTTGACGTGCGTATGTAGTATATAGGTACTTACATAGTTTGCTATGATTTAATTAAATACTTCCAACTGCTGCACTGGCAGCAATTAACAAAAGTCACAGACTCTCCCGCTTGCAAAAAGAACATTACATTTTTGCGCTCCTTGCATACTGGAGTACGGTACGGGCAAAAAAAAATATTTTTGTTTGTTTCAGTCTATATTTATCATCATTCAGGTATTAATTACAATATAATGACGACCACCACGTGCAAAGCCACATCCCATGCTACTGTTACTATCTAGAAATTAAGCAGCCACGTGTACATAAACAGTCATTGTTAAATCCCGGGTGTCACCTTTTAGTATATTCACATATTTTATTGAAAACCGAAAGTTAAAGTCACAATGCTCATATTGGAATTTGTGCATACCAAGTTGATATTTTAACAGGTAGTCATCCATCATCATCACGACCTTACATCGTATTACTCAGGTTATTTTTTTATGTTTTCCTGCAAAAAAAAGGAAAACAATAACAATGATGCCAAGATTGTAATTTGGATAAAAGTTTAGTCATTTTAATAAAGATGGTTAGTAATGATAAGCTTCAAGTGTGAACAAAAGAGGAAGGAACCCTATGGGATAAATAAGTAATAATAAATATATAAGTGCATATAATATATGTAGAAAAATGTGCGTGAGTTGGTAAACTCTTATCCACATTTTTATCCACACATACGCATCACACAGTCGCATAATAGTTTTAGTTAAAGACATGAACGAAATCTATTGTTTCTATTAATCCTTTACGTCAAGTAAACAAGCTTAGTTTCAATTTGCATGCATACTGCTCTTAGGTAAATGAACAACAATAGTTTTTGTTGTTGTAATAATAATGGCGCTAATAGTAACAGAAGGTGTATCACTGTACAACACAGTGCACACCTTTGATGATACCTAGTTGATACTTAACTCAACGAGAGTGAGTGCACTAGCAAAAGAGTATAAAAAATATATTGCATTCATTCCGCTTGCTACACTAACAAACTGACTTAAGTTTGCAAAAAAATATACTCGTGCCCTAGTACAAGGTTTTTCTACCGTGTAGCCTTTGGCACTTGACAGGGTCTTCACTATTCCTACTAGACCAGTTTTAAAGTGCAATGCTGAATCAGTCAAATATCAAATTCAAGTGCATTATGCGTCACGCCTCCATGCATCTTGAGGACTGCTGCCTTTTATCAACGTGCAAAGATTTACTTTTATTACAGTTAGCCAAAGATCAAATTAATTTAGGAACTAGCCTACTAGTTAAGCACTTTGAATTGTAGTAGAATTAAGAAACGAGGTACATGATAAAATAAATATTAACGTTTTAAAATCACAAAATATCAAGTATCAAGTAAATGCAAAGTATGGACTTTCAAACAATATTTTTAAAATGCATGAGGGGTACTCAAAATCAAACTCTTAATTTGATACACAAAAAACAACTTTTAGAGCCGATATAGTTTAATTGTGTTTTTACATCAAATCTCAAATATCCATTTTTAGCTTAACTACTACATAAGCAGTTTTATTGCATAATGAAGGACTTACAAACCTTTTCGGTGATAAATATGTTTACAAAGCTATATCAATATCAATAACTTTTACAATAAATAAATTACAATATACATTAAGCAATAAAAATTACAGTATTTAGTCTCATATTTATCACACCTGTATGACCTTGGCGAAATGAATTCATAAGAACAAATNATTGCATAATGAAGGACTTACAAACCTTTTCGGTGATAAATATGTTTACAAAGCTATATCAATATCAATAACTTTTACAATAAATAAATTACAATATACATTAAGCAATAAAAATTACAGTATTTAGTCTCATATTTATCACACCTGTATGACCTTGGCGAAATGAATTCATAAGAACAAATGGCTTTTCTTAGCACATTATATTTTTTGCACCCAAGAAACCATGCGGCATTTTTGTTGAATTTCGGATAGAAATTAAGGTAAGCATAACAGCTAACAAAAGGATCTAGCTGGTACAAAGGAACAAGTCTTTTCATATTTACCCAGTGCCCTACTGCTGCTGATGCTGAAAAAGACAAGAAAAAAATAATTTGAGCTTAACAAAGCAAAGTTTTCAACGAGCACGAGTAAAACTTTACATGATCGTTAATAGAAAATGGATACGAACGAGGTGGCGCACTATTATTATTCTTTTTTATTACATACCATTATTATTACTAGAAGTGTGTGCCTTTTCGCTTTTGTTAACGCTCGTGTGTATCTTTAAACATCCTATACACCCTTGCCTATAAGCCTTATTTTAAATCCAGCAGCCTAGCTTGAAAAGTCAAATGAAGTCACCTATACTATATTGTAACGCTTTATACAAATACCTTCCTCCTTGGCACAACACGCCGTATGAGAAATTATGTGACAATTGTACGTTATGCGTGCAATCTCATGCAACAACTGCCAGTAGTTTCAATGATACGCACGCCAAATTTTCTGATAGTTATAGTAAACTTTCAAATACTTTCGTTTGCGAATTTTTATCAACTTTTAATTAAAAGTGTCACGTTAGGTGTTAATTATAAAAGAAGATAGTAAACTTCTTCACAAGTGCTACTGTCACTATTTATCTTAAAATGAAAAGCGCCTTTGAGTAATAAAAATTATATCACAAGCAAAAAAAATAAAAAACAACCAAGTTCGGCAAGTCTCTGAACCTTTTACTACTTCATGTAACCTTTTCATATTTGCTGTTTTTACTAAATCATTTTTTCCACATTTCTTATATTTCAGTGTTTTTAGCTGAGATAGTAGTGCCGTTATGACTTCACTGTTGTAATAAGATTTTTTTTTGAGTAGACTGTGAAAATGAAGTGGCCAGTGTCATGATATGGTTTTTCAAATTGCCAAAATTTTTTATTATATGTGGTATTATTATATTATCTTTATAAAAGGATCTTGTACATTCTACGGTAAAACTAAGTGCAGAATGTGCTTGAACAAAGATAGTGAAATGGCATTAAGTAGACAAAATGACCTCTGTAGCTACATGACTTTCTTGCTTGGTTAAAAATTTTGATGTGTTTTTTGCTTCCTTAATTACTGTGTTTGTAATTGGGCAAAAATATTATTGCATTATTGATAACGAGGCTTACTCAGCTTTCATCTCATGGCACCATAAAATATAAAAAGTAATTTACCAATTACTTTTAACTAACAGTTGCATATCAGCCACCTGAATAAATGTAGGGTATCAACTAGACTGATCATGAGTTTCAATTCGGAACAAGAAACTCATTTCATGTTTCCCAGAACAGTAATCAGACAGCTCATGTTAGTACTCACGGAATGTATGCATTTACATTTTCACTTATTGATAAATAAATGCTTGACACTTAACTTTTTAAATGTGACAAATGAGATGAAACCTGATCAGCTAAAAAAAATTAAAGGTGCAATGCAGTCAAATACCAGGGCATTGGATTCCTCGCATTGCACTTATCAACCAACAATGATCATGGTAGTAGCGTCATTCATTTTTTACTGTCTCCTGTACAATACCTTTTTTTATTTCATGAACGGCACGCATGCCAGCTCAGCGTTCTTTCAGGTCCAGGGCTACCTTAGACCTGACTTCTGTCTGACGATCAGGCAGTTAAGAAGTGTAAAAAGAATGGAAGAATGAAAAAGTTTGGCTGACATTTGAGATGAAGCACGCGGCCAGATAGACGCATTTTTGGTATTTGAGCTAGTGGCATGGACTTGTTGTCATGTAAAACTTTCATTCATTTGATTGCCCTACCTGCTGCAGTTCGTTTGTATGGCAGTGCGTAATAATGAATGAACTCACAAGGAAGCAGACAACAACACACGCACATGCAACCAGTAAGCAAAACAGTTCATTATTCAGACAATTTATACTATTCTTTTGGGTGCTGCTGTAAGTGCCTAAAATAACATGACGTGCACATGGTGCTACAAACTCTTAACAGCATAAACGGCAACGGCTTCCACCGCAAAAAACTCTTCATTTAAGATGAGCTATGGTTTTTTGTGATCAAATCCGAAAAGAGAAGTATGAGTTTTACATTTCATAATCTATACGGCAAGATTCGTCATCGTTTACAATTTGATATCTTGTCCTAATCTGTTACATTAAAGGATAATAATAAACTTACATAAAGTGTAATTCACTTTACAAGCTGACCTCCCTGATTTCTAGACAGAAACCTAACTAGGTATGTCCAGTGCATATCTTGTTACGCTCTAGAAGAAACATTTTGTAACAAGATCTCTTTTGACTGTATGCACACATTTTGATGCTATTAAAATACTAGCGGTTTATGGGCTCTCATTACTAGTCGTCACGGTTATATTCATTTGTCATTTATTATTGAAACCTAACAAGAATATGCTTTGAAAATATTTTAGCAGATTATCTTATGAGTGTAACTCATTTCAGATACTTTTTACATTTTTTGGTAAATAAAAACTCTAACATTTTCCTTTTACTATGAAGTTTTTATTAGTCTCAAAGAAACCCGTGGGATAATATTATTAGGTCTTGCCTACAGGGAAAACTCTTGGTCGAATGACATGTCATTCTACAGATTTCTTAGGGATTCTCCTTGCGATAATTATTTTTCAAAAGGGGACTTTGCGAACATTGCAAAAATGAATCAAGGTTACCGGAAAAAAGAATGAAGGTTTCTGCTCATTTATTTTATTATAGATATTAAACAAAACGTACAAATAAGAACTATGTCTAAAGAAAAAGACATAAAGATAAAAAGACAAACAAAAAATAGAGATGACATGGCTGGCATTGGCAACAGACATCTTCATGTGGTGTTGTTGGTGTTTTCTGGTTAATCTCCACCATAATCTGAAACTCAAAACAGTCTCCGGTAGGTAAGTGCTTCCTACAAGCTGCCTTGCCACACAGGTAGTCACATTTATGTGGCAGCAGTGTTTTTACTAGAAATTATTACATACATGCCTTGTTGGAGACAACCATTAAAAACCCTTCTGAATATTCTGAGAGTCAAGTAACTTGACTCAAGTTGAAGCAGTAAAATCACCAAAAGGTGTCAAATGGAATTTATTGACAGGCCCAAATAAAACTGTTAGATAGAAACAAGTTCATTAAAAAGATTTCCCCTCTTCGTGCCCGAAGAATGCTTTGTGCTCATTCACATACACAAACACTGACCTTGTAAGAGGAGATAGTTCACTTACTAATGGGTAATATCGCATTTCGTAACAGTTCTAAACTTTTTTAAAGATATATGGACCTAAATGACCTAACCGAAACATCAAAATGAATAAGTCAACAAGTATATTATTTTCTAGAGTTAGGTAGTCCATGAATATGCCTACCCTTTGGCCTTTATTCCATATTATGTCAGTTTATTAGCAAATAGATGTGAGGATTACAATGGCATAGTTGGAAATTGCACAGAAATGTTCATGCATAATGCGAACGTATTTACACCGTTGACAATATGCAGCATTTATACTCGGTCGACTTCCATTCAAAATTTGGGTAACCTCTGTTATCAATCCTGTGAATGGCCAAGTATATCTCTCATTGGTAAACCTCTATACCTTAAAAGTTAGTGCAGAAGCAGGAAAATATGTTTTGCTATAAACTTTAAACTTTTACTGTTTTTTTGCACTCCAGCAATATTAACATCTTGACATGGCTGGTTCAGGTTCACGAGAATTGTTAATGCTTATCACCTAATGAGTCGGGCTTGTTCAAGTTAATTCGTCAGCAACCACCGTGTGACTGCACTGCACTTGGTATAATGTATTGCACAAATAATATTTTCAAAATATACATGCACTTTTATCTGTATAGTTATTAGTTACTCGTTATGTATGTATTACATACTGACATGTAGGATCGCCTATTTTTCCCTCTCAGTTTCTTGTTCAAGGCTTAGTAATCGGATCCTCAAATAATTTTGCTCTTTTTCTATTTGTGAAGTCGTAAAAATTCCCATTCTAATTCTCATCTCCTGATGATTCCTGTCAAGCATGACAGATTTAATATTTAATATTCTTTCAACGTCTCTGACAGTCATCACAGAGAAAAGTGCATTTTTAAATTTAGCTATCTAGTCAAATATAGGCTGAAGGTAGGAGTAATCTCAGTCGAATTTCATGAGTATCTTGGGTCCTGGCCTGGGAACTTTTCGATAAGTATATTCTAAGATAATTTTAAATTTCAGTTTTTCCTGTTCCAAGATCATTGCTGCCTATACTAGCCACCCAGAAATCTAAACTTATTCCTTACATGTTTGTTGATATATCAAGTGCTGGAATAAAAACAGTGCTATCAAGTCTAGTAAAAATGACCGTTTACCCTAGCAAACCAGCAGCGTAACTTGGCGGGTTGTCCCTAGTAAATACTGACCACAAAATCTCAATCTCATTTTACTCCTTCGAAATTGAATTGCATTATTTTAACTCATTATAATTTTTAAATGAATCATCTTGACCATAAAGTGCAGTCAACGAATCCCTTTATCTTACGTTGCTGTCCATTGCAATGATTCGCCAGGGAAGCAAAGGGTCACAAAGGTTAGATGGGCCCGGAATAGTATCACGATGATAATTGGATAAACACGAGAATGCAGGGTGTAATTACTGATTACCGTTGACTTGACAGTTGACAGATCTTTTTCATTCCATATATGAAGCTTTAAGATAAGCAGTGTTAATAATAGTAATGATGAGTTGCTAAAGTAGTACGTAGGTTTAGACACTATTTCCCGAAGCACAACCATCTGAGCTTTACGATTTTCTCCACACGAACTAGAAATAATATTAACTGGCTTTCAAACACTTATTTTAAAAAAATAGCCCAGTAAGAAAATAACTGCATCCTGGCTGATCTGACAACGAGTCATGTGTTTCCTTCATTTATTTCTCTTTTATGAGGGATGGGTAGGGTGATAAGAAATTTAAACTGGGAAAGTCTAGGTATTGCGGTTGAGCATGACTTGAAAGTTTACGAATCAGATAGTACAGTAGGTCTCGCAAAAAAAAAGATGTCACGATATTCTTCGCACATTTATCTTGCCATACGCAGCAGTACGCAATTCGCAATAAGGGCATGGTTGGGCCCAACCAAATTACAGATCTACATAGATGCATGGCCATGTCATTAGCTGATGTCAGCAAATTATTGTATTTACTTCTTTTTTGTTATGACCAACTTTTATTTACCCTACTTTTTTACTCTTATTTGTTATTTGTTAGAACTAAGTTAATTGACTTAAAAGTTCAAAAAATGCAACAAACTTTCAATAAAAAAGACATTCTACAAGCTGAAATAATAACACTATAAGCTTTGTCTTTACGACTGCAAGAATTAGTGCCATCATGCGCCGTGATTAGTATTTCATGGAAAAATTAGTCATTGATATTCTTTGCACATCCAACAGATGAAAAAGGTACCGAAAACAGGTCTAAACTATTACAGTAGCGACAAATTAAAATTTATGGTTAAAACATAAATATGAAAAAGAGTCAAATTAGCTTGCCGTATTGCAACAAGATGTTTTATATGAGCTCCCTAGTTAATTTTACTAGTGTATATAAGAATGGAGATGTTAATCGTCTCCTAGATGCATACTTCGTCATACAGAGTAATGATAATGATGACATGATGACTGATTACCATGCAATATCCCTTAAAAGAGTGTGTCCCTGTCTTTACTTCGTTCAGAATTTTGCCCTCTTGGTATACCATAAAAGGCAAAAAAGAGTTTTTTGGTCTGGACTCAGGAGGGCCAAACTGAGGTACATTGTACAGTAGTGCATACATTGGATCCCAGTGTTGCATATGAGTTTAAACTTTACACTCAGATATTAGGTACATAAGTATGTATGATTGACGTCCAAAATTTTAGCAGTTCCAAGTCTGAGTCATTTAAGTAATTGCATGTTTCCAAAAAACAAAGTAAATCAAGGAGAGCATTAACCTACAATCATTCATAGCTTTTCAAACACAAAAAGTGAACAATGAGAAATTCTCATGGAGCATTGTTGGACTTAAAAATGAATGTCGTATTTCCGTGTTGGTGGATGAAATAAGAAATAACAATACACATTTTGGTATCTCCTCAGTTTCTGTACAAACTTCTGCCGAAACTTACAAATTTATTTTTTGTGCATATGACATCTCCGATGCTTGAGTGCCCTTTTTTTAACACGATGATAATTTTCAGTTGTCATTGTCAACTATGTCACGATTTGTCATCTGCCATTATTGAGTGATCTGATAAAAGTAAGAAGATGACTTGATGAATCTATCGTCGGAACTTCTTACAATAAACGAAACAGTCACAAACTATGTAGCCAATTGAAGCAGTCTAAGGCTGTTAATTAGGTTAGTACCCATGCACCTACGTATGACTTTACTTCAGTTACTTGGGTGCTTCGTGAAGCAACATAAGAACTAAACATACATTAGTTCTATTAGGTTAAATATTATTTACTTTTGGATTGGGAAAAATTTAAAGCCATTGTATTGGCATAAAATTCTAGTTGCCATTTTTTAAAACAAACTGTAAGTGTATCGATTTGTTACTACCATTGTCAATGTGCCCTCTCAAAATTTGCGGCAGAACGCTTTTAGTGTTTTTTGACAGTTTCTAAATTATAATCTAATGTTTCATCTTGTAATGCATATTTTGGGCAATTGGTTTTACATCATTTATGAAGTCGTTTGTCCATCACCGTCACCTTTGTACTTTTGTGTCAGTATCGTACTTTCTTGTGTTGAATGAATGAACAATTTCATAAGCAACCAAGATTTTTATGTGAGCGATAAATCGCTGATTTACATTATTATTCTTCCGTAAATGGAAAAAAGCTAGATGCATTGAGATTTTTTATGAATAAAACTCCACACTGTCTGCCAACATTCATTTATGTATGTTGTGAAGAAGTCTTAACAAGTCTTCTTGGAAGTTTTTGGAAACATGGACGATGTGTTGCGCATGCAAACCCTTAGGATATCATTCATCACTACTTGCACCACGGGTACATCCATATCTACATTTTCATTCCAAATGGGAAGGGTGTAAACTCATATAAGTAACTTTTGCATGCATAATGCCATTAGTGGTTCAAAAGATGCATGATTAAAATAATGTTTCGTGCAAATACAGTGCTGTTTCAATGTCAATGGGTTTGAAATCCGAAAAGAGTGTCTTGCCAAGTATGAAGACAGTATGATATGATAGGTAGGACACAGAACAAAAGTGAACGATAGTGTCTACAGACAGACAGTCTCACACACACCGAAAACTCATACACTTTCAAGCTTTTCATACGTAAGTTACCTAATAATTTTAGTTTTCTTGTGTTCGTACGTCGTACATATATAATATTATGTTTAGATGCACTAACGTCATGCACTTACAACTTGTTATTGACAGTAACGCTTTATTACAATATATAGCGAAGTTTTAGGGCACTTAAAAATATTACAGTAAAAATCAAATATATTTTGAAAACACTTAAAATTTACTTTTTCTCCATTAAGGATAACATAAAATGTGTTTACAGTGCACACAGTTGTGAAAACTAAAATGCTTGCATAAAATTGTACATATTTATTGGGATCGCGTCTGTTGGTGGTTGCAGAAAAGGGTTAAGAGAAACAAGAAGTGATCAGAAAGGAACAGGTAAAACATAAAGAAAATTAGTGACGATAAATCTCTACAAACAAAGGCTGAATACACCTTACAGCGTTTTCATCTGTTTTTGTTACTCGTTATTTTAGAAAAGTGGAAAGAAAAGTAGTACATGATATATAAGCATAGTTCTTTACATCCGTCATACATATCGCACAATACCATTGAATTGTAACTTACCTATCATATGTATATACAAAGATTGTATCAGCGATATCGGCATACAGACATACCTACTTGAGTTTTAATTTGTAAAATCTAATCGTGCCAGTGCATATATGAAAGCAGCGTTAAAACAAATTTTACTTGATGCAATTTTTAAGACTGGTTGCTATCTTAGTGTTTCCAAACAGCGTCATACCACATTGGTTCCCCCAACCCCAAAATTACGGTGTCCTATCAAAAATACAAATTGCACTTGACAAACCTAATGAGAGTATTATACAGAAATATGAAGTCAGTTCACATATGAATACAAACGCAAGGGGACATGTAACATGAATTTTCATGACTTCCAAAATTATTACTGGAAATGACAGTGACAAAAGAGTCACCATGCTCCAGCACCAATAGCATTCTGTATTTTTTCGAAACAACAACAATTTTAGCCAAACATGAAACATTTTGAGATTTTGGAATTTATAATTTTACAAAGCGTTAACCGGCTCATCATTATGTACTGTTCGTATATGCCAGTTTCTCCTGATCATTTTGTTTCTTTACGAGCACGAAGTAACAACAACAAGTAACCATTTTTTCTGCCTCAGCACGCGTAAAATTGTACATGGTACCGTAAAACTGTCGATTGAACGTCTGCATGCATCAAAAAACGTCCAAAAATGGTCATGATCATTCCATTCTGAGAAAGTTTAAACAAGATACAAATCATTTCATGTCGAAATGAGGATGTTCGTTGTTGTAATTATAATTGTAGATGAGGTCTGTAATTGATTTGCTAACTGAAGACTAAAAGCAGCTAAAAAAACAAAAACTGTTAAAAATATGATATACGACGAATCCTGAAAGCAATTGCAACAGAATTCTGCCCTTTTCTGGAAAATATGCTTTCTTGCCGAACGAAAATTATTTCCTCGCCATATATGAAACTCATATATGACTTGGAATATTATCGTCCATGGTCAAAGTAAATGATATTGACGTTTGTAATTCCAATAATAATATCCAGACATAATGACAGAATTTACAATGTTTAAAGGAAAAAAGAAAATATGCAAAAGGTTGGAAGAGAAACCGAAACCAAATTTAGTTCATGTTAGACATTAGAGGTACTAGAGTAGACCTAGGCTACACAGGTCAGGTAGAGTAGTGTGGACTAAATGTAACCAGAACACGAGTAGCAATATTTTTATGGATCGCATCAAGTACAGGTTTTATATTTAGTAAACTGTAATCTGTCGCCACAGATCCCATCTCGTTAATTGCAGTGATGGCGATGACAAGTGAACCAGTGCGCAATGCAATGGATGCGAGTCTTGATTCTTGATTGGATTTCTAACAATAAACTATGATGACTCAAACCGTTCGTTCGTTCACCACAGCCACTGCTATCTACCAGACTTTTACAAAACAAGTACCCAAGCAATGGATATCTGTAGTCCCGCGAACGAATTCTGAAAAGATTTTTCTTGAGAAAATTCTTACCAACCCTAAACCACGTAAGAATAGATAGTGACAGATGACCAAAATAGTTGCAGTTTGTTTGTTGTCATATCCTTATCTCAATTTTTCAAGGTTTAGAGTCAAAACTTCAGACACAATAAATTAAAGTTGGATTGATGTCCATAAAGCTAACTGCAATGCAACAGTTTATAAGTTTTTAGTTTGTCATTGTGCTAGTATGTGTGCTTGCGTCTGAAATCTCAGTGCCAAGAAATCAATGGAAAGATTTTGGTCTCGAGATAAATTTGTTTGTCTTTTGAAAAAGTACCATCAAAATTGTGTTTGATTGGGTGATTAATTAAGTTGGAAAAGTTTTAGGCTAACGTCAAGCCTCAATAAATGGGCAGCGTTTTTTGTACTTAGATTTACACATATAATTTCAAGGTATACATTTGCTTTGCCTTATTCAGCACTCACTATTTTATTTGTGAAAAATAAGTGATAGGGATGGCAGTTGATAATTACAAAGAAATAGTATCAGTTGAGTCGTGATTAAAATATAAACATTGGCATGCTAATTTTGTGAATTTATTTTGTATTTAGAAACAAAATATTTTGAAAAACAGTTAAGATGGGTTCGAGGGGAAACCGAACTGGGCAAATCGCCCGGACTGGTAAGTTTAAAATTGCTATTTTGTTAATCATAATAACAAGTACCAGAAGTATTAACTGTCGTCAAGTTTTTAGACTGTAACTGTCATTATTATGTCCATTCATTATGTAGAAGAGGAACATATGGACGCCATGAATCAGTCAATGGCAGAGAAGCTTTCGATGAAGGTTGGCCAGTTAAAGAATGTAAGTTAATTACAATGTGTTTGAATTGGGTGCTGGGGTTTGTGCTAAAATGATCGTTATATGCTGCTGTCGACTTGTTCAACGCCAGTGAAGTTTCCCAATTGTTATTACTATGTAGAAACAAAGTGAACTGGTAGGAGTTATGATATAGCTAGTAGATTTTAAATAAAAGCCATTTGATTGATAGTAATACAGCAGTATTAGTGTCAATAGGTGGCAGATAACGCAATTACGTGTTATGAATGGTCGGAATGTAGATCCAGAATTTAGTTAAATAAGTGAGGAGTAAAAGTAGCTCCATGTTTGATTTGTCAAAGTTACTAGTTATAATTACTTTATTAGAGCATAAATTAACGTAATAAATAAACTAATTAGTGTTAGCACCTTAATAAACGTAATTTACATTAAAACTTAATGCACATCAATATATCAATATTGAATACCGTTCAATTCTAAACTGATTTAAAATCTTGTCTCTGCAGCTGGCAATTGATTTGGATGCTGAGGCCAAAGACCATTTGCCTTTATTGGATGGAATGGGAGATGATATGGAATCTGGAAATATGAGACTTGGTGGCACATCAGGACGGTTGAGAAACATAGGAAGAACACGCGGTTTAACGGGTAGAAGATTTACGTGCTATATTGGGTTAGGTGTGTGTACTATAATGGTTTTTGTCTACTACGTTCTTCTTCCAATGGCCTTTAAATAACTCGCTCCTTTTTTAAGCACCTCTTTAGATCTACATGCTAATGTGTATAAACTTAAACTACGTTGATATATCGAATGTGTAGATGTCGTAGAGCTAAGATTTGCAGAAAGTATTATAATCAAAATTATTGTCAACAAATATGGTACTAGTGTTGAAATAAGTAAAATTATGCTGGGCAAATAAAAGTTTCTTAAACTATCCACTGCAAAGTATAAGCGTCCACTAAGATTACAAATAGGATATCCTATTAAGTGAATTGTACTTCCGAGAATACTAGTTTCATTGGTACGACCAAGGAGATATTTCATGTGATGAGCCCAAGGTTTGGCAAACGTAGCAACTATGTTCGTCATAAGTTTTGAAGATTTCATGAGTTCGACCAGTGGCGTTGCAAGTAGCGTGTAGCCCTGAAATAAAAATTAAATCATTTGTAC
>JAHZMZ010002798.1:0-27372 GCA_027743805.1 Lepidocyrtoides sp. E14 | reverse complement strand
CTTACTACTGTGATGACGAGAGTGGTGGTGATGCAATTACTTCTGTGCCTTTCACTTTGCCGTCGAACACATCAGCAGCCACAGCGAAAGTTTCATGTTCCTATTATAGTTCTTGCAATCACCAAACAAATTCTAATGTATCTAAAAGGCGGCAGTCCTATCGTCACGATTATAAACGGCCGCCAGACGAACAGTCTAGTGACGAGGAGGAGGAGGACGACGACGACGACAGTTCTTTCATGCCAGATACAGAGGTAAGTCTAAAATTCATGAAGCCATTACCTTTAAAGACTGCCAGGACAGATTATGCTTTCTGATGTGAAACTTGAGTACCTCTACCTATATGTATTTAAATATATGCTATTATACCAATCAAATATACATGCTGAACTCCAGCTGCTGGCTGATTACTTTATAAAATTAAGTTATACTAGTTCTATGAATAAAAAAATGAGCACTGCTAATTTCATAAATCAAATTACAACGGTTTTTATTGCTTTCATAAAATTACAACATAATGCATATCAGACTCTGAACTCCATACCAAGGAACACATTGCAAAATTATTTATACACCTTTAGAATTACATACTAACGAGAGACGAGCACATTACCTGAAACATACGAAATCAGTTCAGTAAAATGTATAAGAGTAAAAATTAACAATTCTATGACGGCATCGTCAATTCCAGAAAAATTTAAGAATTGGAAAACAGCTGAATTATTGATGTGCTGTATACAAGAAGAAAGTGTGAGATCCATCATTCATCGTCTTCCTCTTCGTCGTCTCCACTTCCTTGGCTAGGCTTACTATCATAAGCTGCTTTCTCCTACAAGAACAGAAGCAAGCGGAGATCCCCAACACACAATTAATTAATTGTCAATATTGACACCAAAATTAAGGTGGAAATAATTAGTCGTTAAATGCTGCTAAATTTGTAGGGTGATTTACCTCGTTATACCGTTTCCTATCCTTGTCCGCCAGCTGAGTGTACTTCTCCTTTTGCTTATCATTCAATTGTTTCCACATCTTGCCAAGCTCTTTGGAGATGTCGGTGACTTTGTACTCGGGATGCTTAGCCTTGATGATGGGCCGCTGTTCGTTAGCAAAGAAGAAAAAGGCAGTGGTTGCTCTCTTCGGTGCCTGAGGATCCTTTGCCGCTTTACCACCCCCGCGCTTGCGTTTACGCGCATTTTGTACCTTTGTAGTAGTTCCGGGAGCCATCTCGAGTCCAAGTTCTTCGCGTTTAGTAGCTACAATTTCCTTGTATGGTCTCTTTTCAGCAACTGTCATTCCCTGAAAATCAATAATTACAGCATATAGGAATCAAATTAGTTACTCGTATATAAAACCCTCGTACACATTCCTGCCAATAACCAAAAATTTCGAGATGAAATGCAGTGAAATATTTAAGTAGTCTTAATTTAGCAGAAGAAAGACACCTTCCATCTTTCCTCTGCCATTTTTCGAATTTCACTTATGGTATGGTTACTTCCAGATTTTATAAGCTGATTGCAAAAGTGATTAACGAAACAATCATGAGCTTTTACTACTGGACGAGAGCTTGAACTTACTGCCACTGGACTTGCAGACATTTTTAATCGCCGTTTCCTTTCCTTTGCTATTACGAAATGAAACTTTTAATTACTCAATAAAAACTTAATTGTAGTTCAACTCGAAAATTATCAACTAACTCCAGACTAAAAGATAACAATAATTACACGAATTATCTCGACATAAGACGAAAACGACTGCAAACTCAACAAATGAAAAGCACTAAAATTAGCCAGCAGTTAGTGGATAAAAAGGATAATTGACTGAGATAACTACTGAAACACTGAAAGACCAAACCTATCAATTCCTTCAAAAATATCAGTAGGTCCAAACCACTGGCTCATAGAACAGTGAAGAAGTAACAAGTACTGACACTGACTGACTGCCAACTGCAATCCAATAAAAACAACTACCAAAAACTTTGAAAAAGCACTTACCCAGTTACGAATTTCCAATTCTGACTGGTCTTTGTGAAAATCCCTTGCCTTGAAGTGACTTGGATTGATTCTCTCCGTCTCCAACACAACCAAAGCAGCAAACTAATCGTCTTCTTCAATCAGTGCGATGGCCTACAAAAGTCCCACTACTAGCTCTAACCACACACTTGTACTTTGTTTGTACTTGACCGCAAGCAACAGTCTACGACTGACCACCGCATGCACAATCAAGAAGTAAGTGAGAAGAATTCAGTGAAATGAAAATGACGGCCGTCGACAGTTCTTAGTTCTTACTTGCTGCTACTGCTACACAAAATACAAAAAGGTTAAAAATGTTAATCTTCGTTGGTTCGTTCGTTGTACCGTCGGATAATAATGATAATTACACGAGAGCACTGAGCACAAATGCAAGGGTCGAATTGAGCTCTTGTCTTGAGAAAAGCTGTCAAACATCAAACAGTCAAACTAATCATGACGATATGATATGCGAGCGCGAGCGTAAAGAAGTTGTAATGTAAAAGTGCAGCAGGCTAGGCTGACAGTAGCTAGTAGCTACTACACGCTCAGACTGACGTAATGTAACCGAAGTGTCTGCACGTTTGGAAATATGTATGGCAGCCAAATCAGGCAAATAAACGGCTAAGGCCAAGGCATTGAAAAATTGAATTATGCGATAGAAAAACAAACATGGACAATATGAAATGGTGAGTTTGTCGATCCTAGCGAAGTGGCGTAAGCAACAGAACTGCATTGCATTTTGTAAATACTGAAGAAACAACACAATTTAAAAATATTTTACATAATTTCATGACTCGTAAAGATGACTCTAGTTTGGTTTAGTTGAATCTTGTTAAAATGAGCACGACTCTCACGGCTTCTAGCCGTATTATAGGTATTCTAGTCTAGGATTCTAGAAAGCTAAAACCGCTATTAAGTGACGAAGTCACTTATTGAAATCACGATGTCTGTGCGTCCGTCCTTTTCCATTGTGTCTATAAAACATAAAGAATCTTCAAATCCTGTTACAGAAATCGATAGTTCGGTTATCCAAATACCTTAATTTCCTATTTTGAAGGGTTTTGAATAACGATTTTATTTAAATTTTTATCAAGGCCTTTATATGACAAGTCGCATATCATTGGAAAGCTTATCTTGACCACTAATAATTAATGTTAAGATGAAATTTTGAAATATTACGTGATGGTTTTACCGATATGACGATTCAAAATTGAGTCAGGCATAGCTAATAAGGTGGCTTCTATCGAACATACCAAAATTTTTGGAAGATGTTTCCTATTTTCTTATTACCCAAAATTATAATTTTTTCGATGATGGATGGTATTGACGTTGACATTGACAATATTACAATGCATGTCTTCTTTACTAAATTGTAGTTCTTTGTTGTAGAAAGCTTCCAGCTTCTCATGCAAATCAAGTCATGAATAGCTATTTACAATTATTGCTTGCTGCTTTTTAAATTTTTTAAGATGGGCAAAACAATCGGTGTGGTAAAAATGCAATGCGATGAGTGAAAATGACAGTAATGCAGGCGAGGATGCCTAAATGTATATTGGTACTTTTTGGGAAAAATTGAGAATGGCATAATGCCATTCATTGACATTAACTATGTATATACTATGGGTTTGCTTGTGGGTACATAGAAAGAAGGAAGAGCCGCCTGAAACTTGCAGTGTTTTTAAAAAAGACACAAAGAAAGCATGCAGAACATTAAAAGATAATATTAATATTGACAATATTGACATTGACATGTTTTCTTCAAAGATTGCATGCATGTATCGAAAAATTAATACCTATACTTGCTGGCTCAAGTTTCTGAACAGTGAACAAGAACTTTACACAGTAGCACATTGCAAACTACTATCCAAAATTATTCAAAGTAGGTAGTATGTAGTTATGAATATTAGCAAAATGCAGGTACTACTATCTAATTATGAGAATGAGCATCTCGTTACTTATTGTATATCCACAGTATGCAAAAAATGCGGCCATTGGCCTGTTCTACCATATTTTGCATACTTCAGAGCTTGCTACCGTTCTCTTACCTCGATCAACAACGGATCAATTCTAAGTACCGATATGTACAATGTAAGTCTGGCAATCGGTAGTAAATCATCATACGTCGATAGTTTCATATATTACATACACAAGAAACCTAGAGGTATTTATGTAACTCACCACAAATCATCTATTTATTAGGCTATATACAAACCTACCAAATGCCGAATGCTTCTAGAATCTAGAGTTACACATCTTCTAGTATGAGCCAACGTAACTATAAAAGGAAAATAAGCATGATAAAGAGTTGTGTGCAGTTGATAGCTTGTGTGATGATGTGTGTGTGTGTGTGAAGATCTCTTAAAAATTGGTGATTCACTCAAGTACAAAAATCGATTAGCAAGCAAGCGTTCAAAGTTCACACATATAATATGCAGTACGTCTCTGTGATCCCAAATTGGGATTCCCAATCCCAATAACATTTTTCGATTCTATCATTGCCAATATTCCAAAATGAAAATCTAGCATCATTTTTTACTTTCCCTAAAATCTCGACTCAAAACTTTTACTATGATAATTCCACGTACAAGATTATTTTGCTGCCTTTCCCTTTTTGCTACATCATCTTATTGGATGTGCCTTCAATGTCAAGTGTCAATTGCATTGTACATGCATTTTTTACATCCACCCCATCTTTGCTTGTTCACGTTCGTCGGAGTTTTTTCTCCATTGCGCTGCAGTAAAAATTTAAGTCTATCCAAAGATATTCTTTTACAACTTGAAATTTACTACGCGTTTTGCGTAAAGAAAGGCACTTGATACCTAGTCTGATGCCTTTTAAATAAGAGTATCTACTAAACCAACTGCATACTGTAACAGCACGTGTATGTATTAAATATCGACGCATATCTCCTTCCTTCTTTCATTCCTATCTCAAGTCCAACTCTCTAGCCTCCTCTTCAGGAGTCAGAACTACTTAAAACTGCTCTTCTTTTTCGTTCCAGGGTTAAGTACTAAAGGATTTAGTCGTGAGACATGTAATAAATCTTCTCATCTTGAAAGATGAGGATGAATGCGTTGGGGATATGGGATATTATATGTACTTGATATTGATATAATGGGTAATATGCATTTTTTCTGAAGAAAGAAAGACCTTTTTCGTGTACCATCTTCTGTTGTCTAGTTAAATATTATTTTGGAATAGAGTTTTCTCCTCTCTATCTCCCTCAACAATGCATGCATGTATTTTGCACAACCGCGTCCTTCCTCCAAAAATAGAGCTACTTAATATCCCTATATGTTGCACACATTTTTAATGTGAACCTATCGTATTTCTTCCAGCAGAACACTTTTCGCCTCTTCTTTTTTCCTATCTCTCACTTTACTCTCTCTAGCCATCCATCTCCATTTAATGGAGTAGTCTCGGGTATTAAACAACTCTAACACCAAACCAAACATACATATCCCTTCCATTGCGAGCGCTAAATGAAGAAAGAAGGAAAACAAGTTGTGAAAGTAGTGGAGTGTGAGGAAGTAGCGTGATAAGAAAATACAAGCAAAAAATTCGGAACAGACAACTTACATTATTGTTGTATTGCCTTTGTTGCCGTTGGTTGTTGCATTCCTTTTCCGCTCTGTTTGTATTCTCGTGCTTCTGTTGATGTGTAGTGTTACTAATGTACGTAGACAGAGTGAGAGAGATGATAGGGAAAAGTTATTTTGCGTAACATGTTTCAAACTTGTTTACTTTTATTAGCTTGTTCCAGAATGGGAAAGAATGAGATGACAGATTGTTATTATGAGGAGACTAGCAATGATACCAACCAACCGCTACAGTGTAGTGACTAGTGACTACACAAAACGAGACACAGTACGTATCTCATTTGGAGATGAATACATTTGCTTCCAAAGAGTGAGCAAGCGATGAGGATTCATGATGACTTTAATGACAAAACACTTCGTCATTTTGTGTAGCTGTGCTGTAATTTATTGGGGTTTCGGGTTTCGGAATCACGTAAAACGACATAACGATCAATTATTTTGCTGCAAAGCAGTAGTGTATGCATACTTTCCATTATTACTATTATTTTATGAAACAGTTGCATCATCAAATTGTCAGCGACGAAAGTTAGATAAGCGGACACGAATCCAAATATCTGTCACTTTTATTATGGTTCTGGAATATAGTTGTATGAGCTTTTCTGAACCGTGTCATGTTTGTCCAGCACTTTCTCTAGTCCACTTCTGCAGTGTCAATGCCAATGATGAAACACGGCATTTGGAATACGAATTACTAGTGATGATAAGAAACATTATCAAACGTATGCATAATACGTTGCTTCCCTATTCCTTGCAGTGTCTGAAGGTCATTCTATTCAAAAATATTTCACTTCCTAGCAAGGGGTGAGTATCACAATTCGTGGTACAGAATACCCATACTATTGCGCAGACAGTGAAGTCATGAATAAAATGAACATAATAGCAACGATAGTTTTTCTGGCGTGGTGCAAGCTTTTGGCTAAAAGTAGGTATGTAAAACAAGAAAATAATGGAATGGCAAGTGGAAAGATAAGGAAGACAATAAGGAAACGTGAAGCGTCGACATTTTTATGGCGATCCATTGCATTGGAACTTGGAACGTGTGCAGTTTCAAAACACGCCGTGAATGGATAAACAATACGAAATACTTTTCTTATACTGCTGCTGTCGCCAGAGTGGCTTATGATAATGTTAGCATTGCTGCTTCCAGTCTACTGCTGCATCAGTATTCAGTACTTACGAACATGCCAGTAGATCTGTATATGCATTTGTATACAAAACTAGTAGTAGGATCTCTTCCAGCATAAGTGTCGATGAGAGTAAAAACCTCATGAAAGACAAACATTAATAATAAAACATTTTTTACTCGTTTTAAAAAGAGTCAAATGGCATTGTTGGCATTGAATATATCGGATTTTTCACTTTCACAACGAAAAAACGGTTCGAATAGAAACAATAACATTAGCAGTAAAGTTGTATTAAAAAGACGGAAGTGTAGTTTTTATAAGCTTTTGTCTCTAAAATGGCTCTTTATGTTTTTATGTCTGCTACTGGGACTGGAGTGGAACGGTTAAAAAGTGTCAAAGTGCCTTTTAACTTTGATCGGTTCAATGCCTCTTTATTCCTTCCACATTTTCTATGAATATGGAGTCATCTTTTTGTTTCCACTTGACTCTTCATCGGCATCCCTTTTATCTTTTTATGTGAGCAATTTGATTCTTTTAAATCTAATTTTTGTAGAGAACTACCATCTCTATGTGTATTCAGATTAGATTAGGTATTCTCATGCTCGCAGAACTTTTTGTCTGTACAATGTACAATGCAAATACCAAAGTATGTCGACATAAAATTCGTAGTCCCCCTTGAATTATAACATAAAAGTTGCGTGTGATGTGAGATTCGTTTGGAGAATTGCGTATATTTTGAGATTTCGTTATTCCTGATTTGAATGCAAAATGGCAAAATTGATGCACATCAAATATAGGATAAGAAGACCATGCACAGTACTTCTGCTATGCGAAATAGTTCATCATACTTATAGTCAGTCAAGAAGTGTCATCTACTTCTACAAAAGCGAACTCATGCAAGCGTCTTCATACACGGAACACTAAATGATGGTGTGCGTAACAAACGGAATTTTTTATATAAAGAATGGTTTTACGACTTGGTCGAACAGATAATATGGAACAGGGCTATAAACGGATTTTGGAGAAACGTGAGATGGCCATAAAATGATAAAACTGAAATATCTAATCTTAATCTTTTGTCATGCGTAAATACTACATACATATATACATCGTACCATTACGCCCCTACATTAGAGAAAGCTGCCAACTCGGTTCGTCTGCCTGAAGAAATATTGTACTCTGGAGATCTGTTGACTGTCTTTTCTAAGAAATACAGAGTTCATGCACCTTAACGCTCGATTACTGTGATATATGTAATAAAAATCATGAACGGTTGTGGAGAAATATAATTTGCTTTTAACGGACCGGTGCTATCAATAATATCTATTATTTTTGCATTTATGTGCCAAATTAACGTTAGCCAGCAGACATTTTAGGAGTCATGATTCATGTCTGCTGCCTACCTCAGTCCTTAGCTAAAGATATTTTGTATTTAACAACTAAAATGTCCCATTCAAAGGGTAGCGCATATTTTGTATATCATTTCTCAGTGAGTTCGATCGAAATGTCGAATAAATAGATGATACGACACATTGGTCAAAGTAAATAAAAGGATCTGTAAATATAGAAAATATTACATTTTCTATCTCTAGAAAAGAAAAATTCTTCTGTCAAATGAGTTTGTTGTTTTTACCCTATAAAGTCAATCAAACTTTCTCTAGAAAAGCACCACAAACAAAACATTATTTCAGACATATTTTTTCATCAAAATAGATCACATAAGCATATATATATATATATACATATTATATCACATGATTGCCTTTTATTTGTCTTGTCTTTTCATTATGACACCCAAATAAAATGTATGCAGTAACAACAACACCAAGATATATTCAATGAATGAAAAGCATCATCCAATCTTATTGGAGAACGAGTGTTATGTCATGTTTCCAAAAATAATAAGCAAACGGGAATCTCTAAGCTAGAAAAGAGTGAATAGGCAGTTTATTTATGGCAGATTTACTGGTGCCATGCAGTTTATCGTTATTGTGCAAACTGAATACAAGGAATAAGGAAACCTAGCATTAGCTCACAATATTATGCACTGTCGATGCGGTTCTGTTGGTTTTCTTGGCAAAAGGAAAAGCGATCTGTGTGTTCTTCTGTCACTGTGTGTGGGTTGTTGTTGTCGCTCATCGTACGTAACGGTAGAAAAGGAAGAAAATAAAAGAAGAAGTAAGAGTTCATCTCTTTTGATGGGTCCTCCATGGCTCGTTTATTTATTTTATGGATATTTCTCTCCTCTAAACCCACACATATCTGCACCTATAACAGTCATAGCGTATCAATGTTTCTGCTTTTTATAAGTACCTACATAAATTCATATAGGATTTCTTGTTTTGTGTCAGTGGACCAGTGAAAAGGAAGTGAATAAGTAGGGAATGTATAAAGAATTGGAGAAAGGAGGCTAAAAAAAGTTGCATCTCTGTTTACCATTCATATTTTTCCTTCTAATATACCATATTATTATCCCACGTAAATTTTCATACGTTTTCCTCCTCCTGCTGCTGGCACACATATACAAAAAAGAAAATATAGAAGATCTCCCTTTACTTTTCTAGTTTTACAAAACAAACAATAACAGCGACTAAAATAATACCTACAATGTGTTCAGGACTGAATACCTACTTTTATTATTTTCGTTCTCCTTGGAGTTGGAAACGGCGACACACAAAAATGGCATTATGAAAGGATCACCGGGATATGTTAACGTTTTGTCAAAACAGAGGGTCTATAGAAAACAATACAAATACAGATGGATGAACATGGCAAAACATCACAAGGCAAACACCGCATAAATAGCAAAATTTACTATTACCGAAGAATATGCAATTGTTTATTTTGTGTCCTACTGACTATTTCGCCAAGTCAGTAAAATATAAAGCTACACTGTCTATCTGACGACTGTGTGTTGTGCTTGTGCGTGAGTATAAAAGTAAAACTACAAAGTATGAAAGAAGAATAGTTTTTGTCTCCCTCTGGTTTCATCATGGATGCCAAAGTAAGTTAGTAGTAGTAAACTTTGTATTGTACCTCTGCATAACATTATTATTGCCTTTTGTTGTCCGGCGAGAGAAGAAAAGGAGGCGAGATGTGCCTAGTAGCTTAAAAGAGTGAAAGAGACATTATAGAGACATCCTCCGGCTTGGAATTGAATCCTTTTGTTTTTCCTTTTCGTTCTCTTCTCACAGAGAAGCCAGAGAGAATAGGATATTATGCTTCATGGTATCAAGCATACATGCTATGAATGAATGAATGATTTACTTTTGATGGCGTGTACATACACTCTCTTACACAAGAGAACAAGGAGCAATGATAACTACAAAAGTAAGTTACAAAAGAGAAATATTTAGGAGAAACGAAGGAGTCGTAAAACATTAAACGAGATAGTCTCGTAGGGCACCCACTCAAGTTTTGTGTCTGTTGTCGTTATTTTATTATTAATTTTGTCGTTCCTTCTATATAATATTCTTCCCTATAGGGAAAAATTGTTGTTTGTTTGTGTATCGTCGTTGTTGTTGTTGGTCTAGGTCGTTATACTTTGTAGTACCATTTAAGCTTTCCTTTCTGGCGGGATTTTCTAAGCTTGAAAGGTTCCTTCTTCAAAATATGGCAAGGGGAGCGCGGAAAGGCAGAAAGAATTGTAAGTAAAAAGAAATATGCCAATTCTTTGAAAACATATTTTTAAAGACACCCCGGAGGATATCCCTTTTCTGTAATATTTTTTACATTCGACGTGTATTTGTCTGCACGTGAAAATAAAGAAATGAAGGTTGTCAAAATAAAATATAACGAATTCATTGTGCGTAGCATACTTTTTCCCTTTTTGTAATATACCTCGTTACATTCTTTTCGATTTTTTTTACAGATTTGAATGTAACGGAAACTGGGTTAATTTCATATTCTGTGCATGTTCTAACAGTTTGGGCCGCTAGTACTGTCATCCATCTAAAAAATTTATATCAACATCCAATAACCAAGCACAGGCTTTCTGTGAGACTTTCAACTGGCACTCGATTCCATCCGGATGCATATTCATGCTTATGCTGAATTTTTGCTTTTCCAGTTTGTTTGCAGATATTCCAAAAATGAAACGTGCATGAAAACGGGAAGTGGAACTCGTTGATTATTTGCTTGCGCTGCTGCTTTCTACATCGATGGAAAAAAAATTTGTTTAATACTAGATAGAATTGTGCAATATTTTTTAGAAATTTCTACATATACTTTTCTGGTAGGATCTGCAAGCACAACCCATCCTCTTTGAAAATTCCATATTATAGTAGTCAGAGGCATTGATTGCTTTTGAGTTTAAAAATGATCATGTGGTCACAGATGCAATGCATAGCAAAAATGGAATAATAATAATAATACAACATGCCTTATCGGCGTACGGTACAGTGTGCACGTAATAGGTACATTTTTTTTATCCTGCCAACAATAAAATAAGAATGTATTAGAATCGACACCGAAAGCCAAATCGGGAGAGAATGCTCAAAAAAGTGCCACTTCAGATGTGTAGGTATTTCCCTTTATCATTTGCATTCATGACACATTTCAGGCCATAATGGGAGGCATCTATATTGCAAAATAAAAACAAGAACCGCAGGCAGATGTGGTGAATGACTGATGGAAATGGGAAGGAATGCGCTCAAACTACAAACTGTCCTGAAGCAAAAATGAAGAGATAAATACATACAAACATATTTTGAAGTCCTATGGGTATACCTATTCTAGAAACCACTTTTACTCACGAATATAATGCCTCCACTTCGTTTTCGCTTGTAATATTCTTTAGTTTGTTTTTTAATTGAAAAACCCATTATTTTGATTGGACTGCAGAGCAAAGTGGGAATCTTTACTCCCGGATCATTTATATCTCTTGAATGTCTAGCAATAGTTGGATGCAATAATAATTTGTTGGTTCACATAAAACAAAAAAGCCCTGCAAAAAACATGAGTATTACTGGGCCAGCTCAAGTTTGAAATTTCATTGTCAAAGTCGATTGAGTCAATTTATTTTTACTTTCCCTATACACTGGCGGTAGCATTTGTAAACATGACATCACTGGAATTGATGAAGGCAGAAAAGTTTTGTGAATAGGTACACATGCGATCTATTTGTAGCCTTTTGCGATTGCATTCACGTATTTTATGCATTTATTCCGTGCATTGTGCATCCAAAAAATTGAAAGAGTCCAGTCTGAAGATGTGATGCATCTTGACGAGAGTAGTGTATGGTCCACTTTGTGAGAATAACTTTACGGGTTGTAATGGCATCTGTTGCTTCATTCATGATGATGATACATTCAAGTGAAAGCACAATCTTGTAAACATGACATCACTGGAATTGATGAAGGCGGAAAGTTTTGTGAAAAGGTACACATGCGATCTATTTGTAACCTTTTGCGATTGCATTCACGTATTTTATGCATTTATTCCGTGCATTGTGCATCCAAAAAAATTGAAGGAGTCCAGTCTGACGATGTGATGCATCTTGAAGAGAGTAGTATATGGTCCACTTTGTGAGAATAACTTTACGGGTTGTAATGGCATCTGTTGCTTCATTCATGATGATGATACATTCAAGTGAAAGCACAATCAGTCTACCACATGATGCAACAAATACTTGAGAAAAATTCACGTACAACAAATTTGTTGCCGGACATCTTATGCAAGACAAGATGAAAACCGAATTTCTAAGACCTTTCTGATTCTCTCCCCGCTGTCTCTGTGTGTAATTGTGTGTGTAGGTACCTCTGCTGCATTGAAAGGAGAGGGGAATAAAATGTACGCACTAGTAAATGTGCAGTTTTAGATACTGTCATCAAAAACGACGACGAAAAACAAATCTACACGCGAAACTCTGGGTGGTCTGGTTTCGTGATGTTTCTCCCGTTGTTTTTCTGAAGTGTTTGTGTCGTTGTGGTTTATTTTGGTTTAACTTTTCACATTTTATCATCATCATCAAGCAGAAACAGTATAGTACACTTTTTGCTGGTAAAACTTGTTTTCTTTTGTTTGTCCTGAGGAGATGGAGTAGAACCAAAAGTGAGGACATCATCTTGGTTGATTTTGGTAGTCTAAATGTACGAATTACGACGTGTTACATTACATGTACATGTGTACAAGTAACATTGTGGGAGAGAAAGACAACCGTTTCTATTCAGAGAAAATGGAAAATTTGTGTTGCAAAACCCCAGGAAAAGTTTACCACGCAGTTACACATACAGTCAGACTATCCAGGAACAAAACCAGACGCCAGCTTGCCATCTCTTTTGAAAGAATGAATACTGGCTCAAGACAGACAGAATGAAATAGTGTACGGGCAGATGTTATGCGTACGTGTAAATTCATATCGTCTACTAAATTGGATAAAGTAACTTGCGTAGGTATGTGACTGTAAGTGAGTACAATGTATGCCTACTCAAGCAGAATATTGTTGCTCTCTTCGTCAAATGTTTCTCTTCTCCTTTCCGTTACTTTCTCTCCTGCCGCCTCAATTTGTGACTTCAAAATGGTGATGATGATGACGAAGACGACGACACGGGAACTATTATATTACACGCTTTTACATCCACGAATTTTTCCAAGTCTTCCGCAACTTTCTCTCCCTTTTCTTCCTTGATTTACGACTGCATGAGTTATTAGTTGATCATTTGGAAAACCAGTTCTAATACTCAAACGCAATAAATACAAAATTGCTGAGACACCGTCGACCAACAAGACGTCACTTTGCTGCGTTGTTTGGTTGTTGCTTTTTCCTATGCCATCTAAAATGGGAGAAGAGAAAGAAGGAAGCAGATGAACTACGACAACAGCGTGTACAAACAGGCTGTACATCTTCCTCATCTGCTTCCTTTCCCTCGCTGGAACATTACAGTATTTTTTGGAACCACGTGTCCCAAGTCAAGTCTGGATCACATCTAGCTCTTAAGTAGTTTCGCGAAGCTGAACAAGAAAAAAACGTAAACTTCGTTTTCTCTTTAGAGATCCCCATTAAGTAATGTATACAACCTTATTTTTAGAAAGCAACATATGACCCTCTCTCACCAAAATGACAATTTACTCGAGAACGCTGTTTTTGTTCGCCTCTGTCTTCAAAGACTCCCTAATTTTCTGCTTTTTACTTTACTACAAGCCATTTTAGCCGAATTAAGAAGTAAAAAAGAAAGCAAGCTAAAAAGAAGAACAGGACATTTTTCTAATAGATTGCCTATGGCTGCACTTTGTAAAATGTTCAAGTAATATAATACCGCCTAGTAAAAGTTTTTTTTTTCTTCTTTCTTTTTTTCTTCTCTTCTATAACTCCACAACAGTCTTAAGTGAACGTATTTAAGTTTTCTTCAAGTTGCCTTAGCCTTTCAAATAGCCCAAATATCTAGGGACTAAAAGTGTGTACAGAAATGTCTTCAATGTATCTTCGCTGTTATCCCTTCGAAATTAAAGAAGGCAAAGAGGCAGCAGATGAAGTCTATTTTACTACTTCAGCTAGCAAAGAAACGAAGAGGCAACCCAAGAAAATATTTTGTCTAAAGGATCATCATCATCATCCTTACAACGCCGTATGCGTAGGGATAGAGGACTAGTAGTGCGAGAAGATACTTCTACTGATACTAATGTAATCTTGCTGTTTAAACTTTGAGAAAAGTGAGTTCGTGTCTTATCATCCCGTACACGGCCTTTCAATAGCCATGAAACTTCCCATTTCATGTTTAATTTTTCTTGATCTTGGGTCCTGCCTTGTACAAATATATTCCAAAGAAATAATTATAATAATGCGCTCAATTTTACTTGCATACCTATGTACATAATACACATTTACATACATAGTTGTATGTTGTTTACTATAATATTATGGAGATGCATGTTGTGCCATGCTCTTGTCTTATAGTAAATTGCTTGATGTAATATATTAGCCATTTTCCCGGTCTCTTTGCTGCCGCTTTTCTACTTTCACTCCAATCTTCTGTTATAACTCTCCTCTTTCGCTACTGAAGACCCTCTCAATGAAAAACTTGAGCTATTTATTAAAACTATTCTACTTTGCGGAGGGAAAATAAATACCAACATCTATGCACCACAAGCTCCACCATCGCCACGCCACAGGACTGCCTTGTTGAGCACTAATAGAAATAAGGCTTTCTACTAGCTTTCAACAGCAAAAGAGGAGTAGTGGGAGGAGGAAGGAAGCGAGAAAAAGTATTTTTTCTGAAGGGAAATAGAATGGTCGGTTTTACTTCTCCTTATATCCGGTAAACGCAATAATGCTATGCTTTCAGTCTTTCCTTAATTCATTTGCTGTTTTTAGAATACATTACGCACATAACATGGATTCTACAACAGGCCATTAAACCCTTTTCCCAGGGTGGACCCAAGAACACACCGCATGTACATAAACAGTTATAATAACTCTCAAACAAAATAAACGCATACCTATATTCTTCCTCTTTTTCTTCTTCTCATGCAACACTTTACCATCTTGTGCTAGCTGTTGGCTTCCTCTGTGAAAGTTGCTAATAATGTCGTGTAGTAAATTTCCTTTCAGAAATATAAAAAAGAAAAATTAAATCGAGTTGAGCAAGAGACCTCCTGATAGTGTTGGGGAAGAAATTACTTGCTCAAATAATAAAAAAATGTACATAAAAAGTCAACTGTATGGATTGCATGCGTTCAGAGGGTATTATTACGAGAAATTTAAGCTTTTCACTAAAACTTTCAGAGAAATGAAGAAAACTCTCATAAAACACACATAAGCTGGGATGATGATTATGCAAAATTGTTAATTTGCTGGCTTGCTCTAGCTCAAGCAAGGGGCAAAAGCTGTAACAGAGAAAATATGGAAAAATGCATAAACCGCAGAGAGTTATCATCAATGTGTATACATATGTACTTCATTACTGCTCAAGTTTTTCCTTGTAAAACTTGACTAAAAGTCATCAACAAGAAATAGTAATTTACTCTCAGATATACATATATGTAGGTACACCTACTTCATTAAACTAGTTTAATCGTCCTAGCTCAATATATGCATATATGTAAATATTCCCGTTTTTTTCTTTCCAAATTTGTATCCCCATTAAATATGAGTGCTAGTAGATACAGTCATAAGTAGACTGTGGTAGCTTTGTTGAAAACAATCTGAGCACTACACAAGTAGCATCTGCAACACGAATTGGAACATTGTTTAACTGCTCGTAAAGAAGACGCTCCAATATGAGCTCCATTAGTTGATCTTGTTACCATTGTATATTACCGTAATGATTGAGATAATAGAACTTCCCAGAAAAACAAGCTTCCTGAAAAGATAATAGCATTCTGTTTGTTAGTTTCCTTTTTTGATGATGTATTAAACACTTGAGAAATTCTTTATTACTCTCCTTCCCAACTAGATTAAAGACCATCCTTACTGTTGTTTTGTGTCTTGTTGTTGTTTACTGTATCATTTCGTGTTTTTATCACATCATAGCGGTCAGTTTTCTTTTGCTAAAAAATCATTCTCCCTGCACATATACATATTATGATATTTGTTTCATTTATAATGTATGTATTTTGTATCAAACAGCAGGGAAACTACTGCTGCGTTGTGTAGAAGCTCATATCGTAAATAAAATAGAAAACGAAACCTCCTTTACTACTTTTATTGTAACGTACAAAAAAGTGAAAGATGAAGAGATCAGCAGGAGAGATTCTCCGCACACTTTCACTTTCGCTTTTTTGTATTCTTCTTACTACTCCTCATACTTTATCTCTTTCCCTTTTTGGAGACACAACTTTTTGGAGAGAAAATTCAGTTGTTGTACTTCACACTGCAAAGGATGCAGAGTGAATAGTACCGATGGCAAAGAAAGTGGCGAAAGTGATGACGCTGTGGGTAGCAAACGGAATCTTTCACCATTTTACCAGTGTAGGTATAACACAAAAACAGAATCCTTCTTTTTGTACAAATATCCACTATTTTTCAGGGCGATAGTAATAACTGTAATAGTAATCGTATAATCCCGTATTAAGGAGTATGTATTGCTATGAGTCCTATTCTCTCCACTTGAGCTGGTGATGGGATACCCTCTATACTATGTGTAAGTTTATGGAGGAAAAATATTGATGATGATGATGATAAGATATATTATTAGGTGTATAAACGGCATCTTTCTAAGAAATGAGTTGATGTAATGTATGTACGTTTATAATAGTATGTGGGAGTCTGTCATTGTGCTGTATACTGCGTAGGTAGTTTAGTGTAGGAGTTTGTACCACCAATAGAGGGTAGGAAACTACAGACGCTAAAGTAAAGGCACATTTAGCCAGTTCATGGCTTGGTTTAGCAAGAACTTTCTTTCTATTTGAGAAGCCAAAGCATTTTTTGGCTCTCTCACAAAGAGAGTGAAAGAAGAGTGTGTGTATGTGTGTGTAGGAGAATGAAGAATGTAAGCGTGCTTGCTCCTCACTCTTGCTTCTCCCTGCTACTTCTTTTTTATATCTATCTTCATGATGTCCCTGAACGTGTGTGTAGCAAGTGAGCTAGCCAAGCAATCCAATATCCACCATCTACACACTTTCACCAGATTCTCTCAACTCTCTTACTTTCTCTCCTTTACAAAACCGGATGAAAATTCCCCAGCCAACATAGTTTTCCTTTCACTCACTCTCTGTCCTTTTCACCGGGACGTTGTAGTTTCTTGGCGTGAAGTTTCCACGTTGCTGCTGGATAAGCAAAAGTATGGGCAACGTGGTGTGGTTTTCCAAACGTTGATACACCATTTCTTTGGATGAATTTTCTTGAAGTAAAAGAATCTTCTTACCGTTTTCCTCTCTGTGTTTGTGTGTGCTGATGTAAACTTTATTTTATTTTCTGCCTTTTTCGTCTCTCTGTGTGAAAATAATAGATAATTTATATTTCATGTGGGTTTGCAAAAACAAGAAGGAAGAAAAAGGAATGGAACAAGTAGCTGGCTCATGCTGTCATAATAGATCCTCATTTTGCAATTCCATTGAGGTGTAAAGTTTCCCATTTTAAAAATACCGGAGGAACAAAAGAGCTTTAAGACATTGTGCGATTTTTTTTCTGGCTGTTTCAGTCGAGAAAATATATTTTCTTATCTATTCATTCGTACAGATACATTATTTCAGTCACTCGATAACTTGTAATATTTCATCTGTATCCATTTCGACTGTATAAAGTGCAGCCAAAGCCAATAGGCCCATGAGCCTTTCTTTTTCAAACTGTCGCAAAAAGTTTAACTCGGTTTTTATCTATTTTTCCTATTTTTGTTCAAAAGTGAGTGGATTGAAAAGTACGTGCCGTGTTGTGAGCATCACACATTATATATCCGAGTGAACACTGACCTAGTAAAGGCAAACATTGTAGCTGTTAGAATAAAACGGGGTATTATATTGGATTGAAAATGTGGAAAGTGTAATACCAGCAGCAGCAGAAGTGTGCATAGATCATCGACAACTTTTATGGAGTGTTTGTGTTATCGCGGTGGCAAGAGATATGAAAAATATTCACGGTGAATTGTGATACAAGTCAAAACTCAGTTGAATTTGTTCCTGTTCAATAGCTGTTGAAGAGGTAGTGCTTTTGGCAGCGATATAGAGTATTCGTGTCAGTTTACTCTAGAAAACTTACTTGTGCCCGTATTTTTTTTTATCCATATCCATTTTTAACAGTTAGATAATATTTGTACAACTTGGTTGAAATGGGGGAAACTTTTCATGCCTTAGTCAAAGTCCCGTACTTATTTATTTTTTCCAATTCCCAACTGCAATCAATCAGAATGGTTTAGTTTAACCAATGTGTTGAAGTTGTTAAAACAGTTGAAGTTTTTTTTTTTTTTTAAACATTGATCCTTTTCTTGGCAATGTCGGTAGTGATGACTTTGTGTGATTGTTGGGAAAGAAAATAACAGTTTACCCGTAAAGTCATTAATACCTCTCTTCTGAACAGAAACAGCAGAAGTAGTAAATAACTTGCTCACTTTTTTCTGTTTAATTTAAATAAGAAAATGTTTCAAAGTCATTGCTTGAAGAAAAGTGTATAAGCAGTCCGGCATCTCAAAGTTGCTTTTTTACTGAACATTCCAAAGGATTACTTCTGGAGATCTTCTTGTCATGCCTGATGAATTGTCCCTGGTAGCTATTCGCATATGAGTTTAAACAGTAAATGAACTTGTAGTAGTATACCGTTCACACTTATACACTTGGGAGTTGCAACTGGGAAGTCTGTGGCTGTGAATGACATGTTATGAACTTGCAAAGGAAAGCGAACTGTCATTTTATTCCTGCTCTTCCCTTCACACATTTCTGCTAATCGAATATCCTGTTTCCAAAAAAAAGTAGTTTCAACGGGCTCCAACCGGCAACTCACCAGACTCACTTGTTCTGGTCTTATTCACTTTGTTTTTTTCACTCTCATTATCTGCTTCAGCAGCACAGACGGAAACAACTTTAGAGCAGACAGTGAGCACAACGATTTTCTCCTTTTATCATCATTCTTTGTCGTCATCTCACAGACAAAAAAAATAGTTTTCTGTGTCTGCCTTCTATGCCACTGTCCACATACATTATAATACACACTCCAACCAATTCCAACTTTTTTTGGTGGTGGTGAACAAGAGCCCTATCATATATTTCCTCTACTTTCTCTTCTTGAAACAAGGAAAAAGCCGTTCAACCGGAAGCTCATTAAAAATGCACAAGTAAACCACAACACGAAAGCCGCTCCATCAGAGAAGAGTAGAACATAGAGAACAGAATATAATAATAATAATAATAATAATATGATAACGACAATGCAACGAGGAGAAGATGAACAGTTTACTACTCTTTTCTGTTCCGTTGGCATTTTCGCCACAAAACTGCCTGCAAAGCCAAAACAGACAAAACGATGAGCACTGAACACGTACTCCAGCAAAATGCGTAGTTGATGTGATCATCACTCTACATTTATTTTTCTTCTCCCTGCATCTGTTTTTCATCGCAGAATAAGAGAGTGGAATGATACTACCACTGATGCTCTCATGTTATAAAGTAATGATGTCGACTCTCTGGCACAATGCATGTAGTTCTTCCTCCATCTAGTCTGGTTATTACGCGCATTTAATCTATTCTACAGAGAATTATAATCATTTTAAAGAAATGAATGGATTCATTTATTCTATTCCAACCATAGTAGTAAATTATAAAAACTTACAAAAAAATACTGGAGCAAGTAAAGTGGAAGGCCGTTATGGTTTTGATGGTAGAAGTAGAATGATGAGTTGAGGAGAGGCATTGCGTGGAAAATAAAAATGTGCCAAGAAGAGAAGTAAAAAAAAGTTTTTACCAGCCAAAATCATTTTCATTGCCACTTCTTATATGCCACCACCATCACCACTAGTACTACAACAGTTGTAGCAGTGTTCGTTTCTCTAAAACTGCACTTTATCATTAAGTATCCACTTCATTTTCCAGAAGATATCTACACGGACAAACACAAAACACTATACAGTTCATTCCACTCTTTTCTTATTCCTGTTTTTTTGTTAATTCTGTATTCCATTCCACTCTCACTATTAGAAGACTTCATAAATAAAAAATGGTAAGGAAGATGAGAGCTGTAAGAAGAGGAAAAGTTCTTCTGGCTGTGTTTTTGTATATATATGTATGTACGTGTGTTTGTGAATCTTTTTGAGGAGAAAAAAACGACTTAAGTAAGTGCGTTCAGAACAGAAAAAGACTAGTAAAGTATTTTTACTACTACTGCTGCTTCAACCACCACCACTACTACTCTTTCATTCTTCTTGTTGGACTGCCTGTTTTTAAGTTGAGTGAGTGCGTGAGTACTATATCTACACTGCCACCACCACTACCACTACTATTTTTCTTATTGTGTGTGAGTGTGTAGCGTCTTCTGCATAATAAATAAGAGAAAAACATTCCCACTTCAGCGAGAAAATATATATAGCATCACCACTACCATCCCTACCATGATCAACATGTAACAAGATAATGCGTTAAAATAGATAAAATGAAAGAAGAGTGTAAAAGAGAACAAAAGTAGAGAAAGAGACCGGAAAAGAAAGTTTTTTTTTATTCAGAGTTCTCCTACTGTTTGAGCAAAAGGACAAGAATATGTTAGCCCAAAAAGCATGGCCCATGGTAAAAGCAAAGTACAAAAATCTAGTCGTCTACTAGGTCTACTAACTCTCTTCTGAATTTCTTGTCTTATGCAACATTTTTCACTTTGAAAAAAAGTCCTTTGATTGTGCGCCTGGTGTGGTGAGTTTAACCTTGATCCCTGAATGCGACCAGTATTGTCGACGGATGCTGAAACAGGAAGGAATCTCTTCTATTGTTCCCTTTTTTACGTAATAATAAGAATTTTGTGTGTGAGAGAGCCTTTAATATTTGTATTGTGTATGAAGACTACAGACGCACGTATAAAGTAAAATCTTGGAAGAGCTTGAAAAGAAAAAAAAGAAAGAAGGTGTGGGTGTGTGTTTGCATGCTCATGAACGTAAAAAGGAATAAATGAATAAATCCCAAACGGGAAAAATATATTATCATACATACAAGCACATTTCAAAATGAGAATACCTCGTAAAGAAAGTGGCAAACTGCTACATGATGCGTGAAGAAGAAGTATAAAAAAGAGTATGGAAATGAAACGGGAGAAGTAGTATGTAGATAATATATAATGTTATACTCCGCTATCATCAAACATCATAATTCCACTGTTTGATATTACCTATGATTTTCATTGTCATCTTTATACCTTGTCTGATTTTGATACTCTTTTCGGTACATTTACATTCGCCTCTTACTCAAACACAGACACGCTCTTTGCTATCGTCATCAACTCTTTTCTTTTTCACTTTCTCTCCACTTCACTTTGCGGTTCCATCGGAAAAGTATTATATATTGTTTATACTACAGTGTGCGTATTGACGATATAAAGGTACCCATACAGTTTTTCTCCATCATTCCATCTCCATAAATGCTTCGACTCTTTTCTCTCAGACTGTTGTCTTTCCATCATTCCAGAATATTCGTTGTCTCTGTTTCGATCCAATGATGTACTTATTCAGTAATATTCTCATTGAATAAAAAAAGCGCAATTTTTTATTTATTTTTTCAGTACTCTTATATACTTACGACGAGTGGTAAATGGCGAGAAAAGTTTTTGTTTTGCTTGAGACTGAAGAGTTTTACTTTACTACTACAGTCGCTACTATATATGAGCTATAGGGTTTGCTGTTAGCTTCCTTTATTTCTTTATGGCTGTTTTTGTGTGGTGGCAAAGTATACATAATCCTGTCAGCACAAACCACACGAGTGAAAGTCATTGTCACTGGTTAGAGTCTAGAAAAGTGAAAGTATTTTTTTTGTTGTCTGTGTAGCCCTTTTTATATTCTTCATAGCTTGCTAGGTAGATGTATGAGATTGGTTGGTGTTACATTCGTTGGTGGTTCTGTATGGCATGATGATAGCCCATGGCATATTATTACATATATTACATGTCTGCAACTATCAACTTCAGACGAGGCAAAAAAAAGTGGAGTGTAGATGAGTAGCAGGAAGTAGGAACAGAGAGAATCAAAGAGTGTAGAAAAATATTACACATATAGTCTCTAGGAAAGCAAGCAGAGGAAAAGCAAAAGTGCACTACATAAGACCACGTCACACATCACGACATAAAGTATTTTTAATGCTGAATACTTTTCCTGTTTGTGGTTGAAGGACCTTGTGTGAGGTTGGTTGGTGTTGTAATAATAAAAGCGCTGTGGTGCCAATTTCACGGGGTACTACGTACGTAAAGCAAAAAGCATCAAGCACAAAATATCATCATCATCATCGTCAGTAGCAAGCAGTAAACTTGCTTTTCCTGTGATAATATTTCTTTTCCTCATTTCCCCATTTTTACGACAAATGATGATTATGCCAGCACATATAACTATTATAGTTATTGCATGGTGGGTAGGTATATGGCTTTTAGTTCAATTATAACTTACAGCGCCACTTCCTCTGCAAGTAAGTGTGCGCTGTGTATGCATGTTCAGTATTCATACTCGGATTTGACGGTGCATGAAATCAAAGGAAGGAATAAAACATTCAGCGGGCGACATATTCGTTTACTGTATTATTTAGCGATACCTATGTACATTTATTTAGCTTCACTGAAAGTTATTATCTGAGCAGAACGTGAGTAGGTAAACATCATCAATACTGTCTTTGATGAAGTAATTTTCAGAGTAAACGTCAATTTTATTGTTTTTCCAGAGAAAGTTTTTTTCTCTCCTTTGTCATGTTATCAGTGTATAGTTTCAAGCGTTCATCTTCCCAATGTATGTAAGGGGAAATCAAAATGAGTCAAACTTTGCTAGTTAATTAGCTTTGAAGACGTGTCTTTGTTCTGTGTTTATCGTTAGAAAATTTGCTTGCTGGAAGTAAGTGCGTAAAATATATTGAATGCGTAGTTGTGGGTGTCCTAATCTTGTTTATTTGTTCATCTTGAGTGTGATGTGTGAAGAATGGAAAATGAAGATAAATTAGCCCCTTCCAGACAGAGAACGAGTATAGGCCCCATATAATTGCAGTTTTATTTGAAGAGCAAGTCGTTTCTTCCACTGTCGTAAATAGGATTAGTGCAGCAAATTTGCTTTTGATAGCTATTATTTTACGTTTCATGCAGTCTCCGATATTGGTATCAACAAAAATATCAAGATAAATTTTTGTAAGATATTTTTACAACTGTATTTCTGCTTATTTTCCTGCTGCCACCTTTTTCTATTTCATAACTGTAGTATCACTGTCATTGTCACACTAACTATAACATAAATCAGTACTAATAAACTTGTTTACCATTTCGCCAGATTCGTTTTTTTCCTAATAAAGCAAATAATCATTGAGCTGAGGAGAAGGAAACAAATGCTCAGAGAGGTTTATCGATTCCCTCCTTTTTGGCAAGGGCACAACAATCTTGTGTCAAGTTTTCTTTATTTCTCTTTCTTTCTTTTGGCTGCCTATGTTTGAATGTAAATGTACCAGCTAAAGAGTATCCATTTACTACCGTCTTCACAACGCACAAGATTATCTATAGCCGTACCACATCCCCTCAAATACTGCTATAAAAAGCAAAAAAAAAATAAACAGTGGAAAGTAGAGACAGCATGGTGCAGAACTGCTGCTGATGGGAAGGAACCCACATGAACAGCATGCCAGACAGAAAAATAGCAAGCGCAGCGGCTTTTCTCGTCTTTTCTCATGATTTTTTTTTTATTTTTGCTTTCTTCGCATCACTTCACAAAACATGCTCATGCTTACGTCTTTGGTATTGATGGTGGACGTTGTCGTCCTCTGGCTGTCGTTTTGGTTGTGATTGATCATAAATCAAATCACAACAAACATATATAATTTATAATACGTATATAATATCGGACAAGAATGTAACATGTGCACTTGCACATAGGTATATATAAAATATATTTAGCTGACGCATTTATGAATGTATGCACAAGCGAGAGAAATGAATGGTAACGGAAAAAATTGAAAGAAAAGAAGAGTACAGAAGAATTGAAACTATCACATGATAACCGGATGGGAAATAGATGGATAGATGAATGATGCGGCTCAAGAGTGAATAGAAAAGTACACACGAACATTGAAAAAAAAACGCCAGCTGCGGGTGCTTCTACTGCTGCTGCTGCACTCACTCAGTCAGTGTGATGTTTTTCGAATAAACTATAGAAAGAAGCGCAGGAAATAAATTATCTGTTGGTACCATATGCCATGCGATTAGCCCAGCAGCAGTGTTTACAAAGCCTTGCAAATATTTGTATTTAGAGGTAATGCACATAATATTATGTGGGAGGTCTCCCTATGCGCCATTTGTAAGTACATTGCCTCCATCTGTAGGGATGCATTTTATAGTGCGCTTCATTGAATTACATCTACAACCCACCAAATACTTTCTGGTGATTATTGTGTCTCCCTCCAATATTGCTAATTAATTGCCAAGTGTCAGCTTTAGAAATCTGACGAGCTTTCCATTGATTATAATGGCTATGATTATTTATACTTGGGAAATCGACGCTTTAGTTGGTGTACGTTAACAAGGTACTTAATATAACAGCGAGTACTTTATGTATTTGCACTGTTAAATTAGTACTAGGATTTTCTCTGCTTATTATGACAGTTGGCGGTCCCTTATGTGGCTTTGATACATTTTCAGAGTTGATGAGGTGGTGGGTTTGTGGTGATCAGAATAGTCATTATCATTCCTCTCCCACTTTCCCCTTACTGCCATTGTTTTCTGTTTTCCTTTATGACCGGCAATTACTTTATGTGTGTTACTATAAAAGCTATATTCGCCATTCTCTTATTATCATTTTATAATATGTACATTGTTGTAAGTGTGTAAAGGACAGAAAAATAGTACTTGTGCATCCTCATGAAAAGATATGTAGAGAAAGTGAATGACACAAGGACATTAGACTATGTGGGTTGACAAAACACACTTGGACGCTTTTCTTCTTATTCTTCGTTTCTCTTCTCCCATGAATTTTGCTTCTTCTGAGACACAAGACTTTAGATGACTTGGGCGACAGCGGTGATGAAAAGAAACAAGGTACAAGTTTTCCCATCATCATCGTTTCTCCCATTGGAACTAACCGAAATAATAAGCCTTCCCTCATCATATAATTTTCTCATGACTGGAGTAGTACTATAAGTAGTAGTGTTACTATTAAAAAGCTGCACCGCTACTGTTTCAATTAATGTTAGCTTTTTATATATAAATGCATACATGCATCAAAGTTTACAATGCTATATATTTTGGTATATAATTTTCTGCTTTCTCATTGAATCTTTTATCCCAAGAGGAAATTATAGCAGCAGTAAATGTGGTGGTGACGATGATGCGGCACTACTGGTTTTTTTTGTAGAAAGCAGTAGTGCTTATGCTGGTAGGTGGCCCTTCGTCATAAGATAATCTGTCATCCCGCATCAACTTCAGCCGGTCCATCCCTGTCATGCTTGCTCTCACTTGTTAGTTACGTTGTCTCTTCCTTCTTAACATTCATCCGTCCATCTATCTATCTTATTTTTCTCTCCTCCTTTTTCTAATCTCCTTCCTTTCCCTCTTACTTTAGAGTATAGAAAAAAAAACTTGCAATTTCCTACCATCGTCATCATCCTGTCCCTTTTCTTGGCAAGAGAGAGAGAGAGAGAGAGAAAGGAAGCCTCATCTCCATCTCGAAAACTCCCAACAAAAAAGACTTGTGTGTGGTACCAGCTGTTTGCTGAATATATTTTGTCCGCAGGGAGAAAACTTCTCAGCTGCAGCTGTGCGGTTGGTGATGTGATGTTGACGCTGCTGCCTTCCTGCCTGCCTCTCTTTTCTTTTCTCTTCGGCTGCTCCACTTTTTATGTAAATATCATTATCATTGTAAATGCAAAGCCCACGACGACGAAGTGAAGAAGTAGTCGTGTTCTGTTGAATAAGTAAAGAAAACATTCTTCCCGTTCACGTCCGACTTGTAAACTCCTCTTCTGCCATATTTTTTTGCAAAAGCCAACACGCAAATAACTATCTTTGTATAGTTTTAACCGTATATATATCGTATTACATAATTTATGTATGAAACTTTCATTTAAAAAAGTGATTCATGGTAAAGAATGACTGTAAAATATAATCATTTCAAAAACAAGGTTACCGTCCTTTTTACTGGGCCATACAATTGTTTGCTGCAAGAAAACCACTACTTCTTTCTCTTTTTTTTCTTCGTTACCCGCTTCCTCTAGTTTGTTCAGTCTTTTCTACTCGTTTTTAACACAGTTTGATTCATTAACTTTAACGATGACAAATGAGCTGGATGGACAGAGGAAAAAGAGATCTCTGTAGATGCTATTGTGTCTGCTGTTTGCTAAAATGTGTGCGTGACCGTACGTGCACAGAAGGGTTTATAAAATGGGTAGGTATGTATGTATATATATTTTTCCACTTTGAAATGATTGTACACCACCACCACCACACACATACATTCATTTATGTACTCTCTCACACACAGCTTGAACTTTTCTTTTCACTTCCTTTCTCAGCATAAAGTGAAAGTGAAGCTTTCTCCTGTTACTATATTATAATATCTATCTATCTGCGTCTGTTGCCCTTCCTGTCGTAAATCTTTATAAAACTGAATTTTATCCCTTTTTACTACATACTCGCGCCGCATATCACCACACAAAAGACGGTGTCTGTCTGTGTGTGTAGGTGATGGTGGTTTGAGACAGTGATCTTATGCTATGCACTATGTATAGGAATGGAGCCTTCTTGTGGGTAAAAAGGCATATTATACGAGAACCCTATTACTCAGCAGTGTTTCTTCTGCCTGCTGATAGTGATCCCCATTTAATAGCGGTAATGATCATACACTATGTCCCTTCTTGTGTGACACCATTCTATTTTTTAAACCAATATACTCACGCGTGTTCTTTTATTCTCCCTTCAATGGGAAATATAGAACAGATGATGCTAACCCAACGCCAGCAAACACAATAATATCTAATATGGCTATATACACGGTATCACCGCCGCTGCGTGTGCAAAGTGATATAGTGCTTGCATAGATTATGTAGGCTGAACACAGAATTTCCCATTG